>VZQC01001210.1:836180-1003508 GCA_009823505.1 Rhizomys pruinosus
AAAATATTGAAAGAATAACAACAGAAAGACTGCCATCAGAAAATGGACTGAAATGGTGAATTGGGAAGGGTGTGGGATGGGAGAGGGACACGGATGTATATTCGATCAAGGCATATTTAATTGAGTGTGAGTTCAGCAAGTACTCAGTTTCTGCCTAGACACTGTCTACAGAATACATGGTGTTTTAGGACTTAGTAAAAGTAAATATGTTTATTAAACAACATTGGTTTACAGACTCTGAAAAAACGGTAATGCATCTGGTTAAATTGATATAATTCGCTGTTGTCCACAATGTTTTACACAAAATCTGTAGAGCAATAACTTTGGAATTGGCACAATACAAATGTTGCTCTATAATCTTCTGTTGTACAGTATCACCTTGTAGCATTCCTCTTTAAGATGATTTAATGCAAAAATTAAGTTTGCTTCCCAAGTTAATCATATATAAGTCACCCAAAACAACATGGGTAGTGTTTGAAACTGTGCCTGGATTCCACCCTATAGTTATGTATAAAACACTGTACTCTGGAGACCATGGGTTAAAAAAAAACGGGGGTGGGGATACAGACAGACTGAAATCTTTTAGTCAAAAACCTGTGCAATTCAATCTTAAAACTAACTACGGGAAAAGATTTGTTTTTCCAACAGACAAAATGTCACCAACTTAACGGCTGAGAAAGAAAAGATATAGTTTCTTTCATTGAGTAGGAGGTACCAAAAAGTGGCAACTGAAAGGTTGACCCATCTGAACATTGAAAGGAAGAAAAGCCTCAGTTTTGCCATAACACGAACCCTTCTGTGGATCCTACATGTAACAACTATTTATAATGAGTCCTAATGAAACTTATACTTCTAGGTGCAACAAAGGTTTTGATATGACTGTCTTGCCTTTCCCCCCCCCAAGAACAAGGAGAAATATGACGATTGATGACATCGTTCTCCAACTGTAAATGGAAGACAACTATGATAATCTCTTATAAAACCGGTAAAAATGCCTTCTTAAATTGACTAATAGACACAAGAACTGTGAAAAGATATTATACTCTGTTCAGAACCAAATCTTAATACTAAAGCCTTGGGCTATGCACTAGGCAAAGTATATTAATGCAGGAGCTCTGACACCAGCAATGGATTGTTCTACCAGGGGAATGTTGGCCAGGGGATCCAAGGCCCCACAAAGGTAAGGGCTCCTTGCCCAAGTTGGGATACCTGCGGAGGAGGGCGATAAGACCCGCTGCCGAAGCTGACTTAACATGGGAGGGATGTATTGAGACCGCACATGCAAGTGTACAGATGGCCTCTGGAATGCCAGGATAGAGTGTTACCAAAGGCCACTAAACCAATAAAGCAAATACGGGTCTCTTGAGTCAAGCACGACTCCACCTCACACCAGCTACACCTCACCTGCCTGGAAATACTGTCGCAGTAGGCAGCCATGTGCCGGTAATCCAAATCTAATTGGTTATAGGGCTCTCTCCTTGGAGGAATAACCCAGCTGATGCCACAAGCCTACATCCTCTACAGGTTAGGAGATGTTATAAGCCACAGTAAAACCCTGTCATATTTATCAGGGTAAAATGTAATTCATGGGATTAACATACATCCAAACAGATGTGTCTATGCCAAAGTAACCTACCATAACCTATTAGTGCTGCTTAAATACCGTATATATCTAATTGCTTTGTGCTTCATTAGTAGGATCGAAAGGTGTATCCTGAAACAACTGTCAGCCATGAAAAAGGAAACAGCCAGAATTGACCAGAATCCAAGTCAACAGCTCCAGAAGAGAGACAGTTTTACTTTCATCCCCTGTGCCCCTTTTCTAAGCCTAGGGAACAATCTGCGGAAAGAGGGGCCTGGTAGAATAAGGTTGTGATTGGGGTGAACGGTGAAACTACAGTGATGAGTCTGGACACCATTTGATCAACTTGAGGAACAAACAACCTGTCACCCCCCCACTGAATGGTGGGACTGTGGGGTTTGGGCACAACAGTCTGAGATTGGTTTTGCACAAAGGATGCTTATAATCATGGATTATCACTTATAGCTAAAAAGGAAAAAACCGGAAAGATGCAGGACATGCTTATGGCAGAATACCATGATCTGGGATGGGGTGGGGTGGGGGGGTAAGGGAAAGGGAAATATTGCTGATCTGAATGGAAATGATGTATGAAATGCACAAACCATCAATAAAAATTAAATTAAAAAAAAAAAAAAGAAAAGCAAGGGACTATGTCTTTGGTGGAGGATATTTCAAGACAGCCAATGTAGAAATGGTGGCATAGCTTTTAATGGTGAATATTATACAGATCTACAGTGAAAAAAGAGCAATGGGGCAGAAAGCAAGAATGTACAATTTTGGATCTGAAAAGTACACTGGGAAGATTAAGGTGTGGCCAAGGCTATGTGAGGAGAGGTTCCTCTTATAAATGACTAAAGTGATTAAGAGAGGCCTCAGATATTTACAAGTAAACAATGGGAAAAGTGAGATTAAAGTGATTAAGGAGAGGCCCAAGATTTACAAGTGAAACAACAGAATCAATCCTTCAGGGCAAACCACACGCCAGCTAATCCTACCAACAGTCCAGGGCAGAGAAAAATTGCAAATGTGGTTAAAGTAGGAGAGAGTCCTCCCAAACTTGCAAGCAGATTTGGCATTCATTCACGTGGTGCTGGCTTTAGAGGCATGAAGTTTGCCAAGAGTGAAAGGGGTCATCAGTTCTTCCTCCTGGTTTCAGAGAGCCACAGAGGCAAGGCAAGAGTGCAGCAGGGGCATCCCTGAATAAGAAGGCCCTGATAGGCCCATTGCGCAAAGCTATGAATGTGAAGCCTGGTTGGCGGAGGAGACCCCAAGATGATATCTTAAAGTGGTTTTGATTTGCATTTCTTAATTATAAGTATGTTGAACACTTTCTTTTTTTAATATTTTTAAATTAATTGTTTTTTATGTGTATGCGTGTACTGTCTGCATGCAGGTTGTGCACCCTGTCGTGCAATGTCGCAAGGTCAGAAAGTGGGGTCGGGTCCCCTGGAACTGGAGTTAAAGAGGGTTCATAGCCACCATGTGGGTGCTGTGATTGAACCCAGGTCCTCTGTCTCAAGAGCAGTTGGCGCTCTTAACCACTAGGCAATCTTCTCCAGCCCCAACACTTCTTAAGGATGTTCTCTGGCTTATCTCTAATTCCCACTTGTGAAGTCTCTGTTTCAGGCTCTTGCTCCATATATGAGTGGGTCATTGTTTTCTTTCTTCTTTGTTTTTTGAGTAGTTTATATATTCTGGAAATCAATGCTTTGTCAGATGTATCTGCAGTGAAGGTTTCCTCCCACTCTGTGGGATTTCTCTTCACTTCCTTGATTGTTTCTTTTGATGTACAGAAGCTTTTGAGTTTAATGAGGTCCCATTTGTCAATTGTCGACCTTAATTCTTGTGCAGCTGCTGTCTGATTTAGGAAGTCTTTTCCTACGCCTATGTCTTGTAGTCTGCTGCCAACTTTTTCTTCTATCACCTTCAGAGTTTGGGGTTTCACGTTGAGGTCTTTAATCCATCTGGAGTTGACTTTTGTACAGGGCGAGAGGTAGGGGTTTAATTTCATTCTTCTACAAGTGGTGATCCAGTTTTGCCAACACCACTTGCTGAAGATGCTGTCTTTCCTCCATTGTGTCTTCTTGGCCCCCTTGTCAAATATGAGATGGCTGAAATTGTATGTGCTCAAGTTTGGATCTTCAGTTTTATTCCATTGGTCAACAGGTCTGTTTTTGTGCCAGTACCAGGCTGTTTTTATTACTATAGTCCTGTAGTATAGTTTGAAGTCTGGTATAAAGATTCCCCCCCTCCGCAGTATTGCTCTTTTCACTCAGGGTTGTTTTGGCCATTCAGGGTCTTTTGTTTTTCCAAATGAATTTGAGGACTTTTATTTCCAAGCCTGTGAAGAAACTCTTGGGGATTTTAATTGGGATTGTATTAAATCTATATAAGAGTGTTGGGAAGAATGGACATTTTCACTATATTAATTTTCCCAATCCATGACCATGGGAGGATTTTCCATCTTCTGATGTCTTCTTCAATTTCTTTCTTCAAGGGTTTAAGATTTTTGTTGTAGAGTCTTTGGTGTCTTTGGTTAGATTTGTTCCTAGGTATTTTATTGTTTTTGAGGCTATTGTGAGTGGGAAGGTCTCCTTGTAGTCCTTCTTCAGTTGCTTGTTGTTGGTGTAAAGAAAGACTACTGATTTTTCTAGGTTAATTTTTTATCCTGCCACTTTACTGAAGGTCTTATTCGTTTATAGGTGTTTTCTGGTGGAATTTTAGCATCCCTTAAGTAAACAATCATATCATCAGCAAATAGGGATAGCTTGACTTTCTCTTTTTCCGTTAGTACTCCTTTAATTTTCTTTTCTTGCCTTATTGCTTTAGCAAGTGCTTCAACCAGTATATTGAAGAGGAGTGGTAACAGGTGGCAGCCTTGCTGAGTTCCTACCTTTAAAGGGAATGTTTCTGTCATTTCTCCAATTAGGATGATATTAGCTGTGGGTTTCCTGTAATATGGCTTTGATTACATTGAGGAATGATCCCTCCAATCCTATTCCCTCTAGGACTTTAAGCATGAAGGGATGCTGGATTTTGTCAAAGGATTTTTCCACATTAATTGAGATGATGGTGTGGTTTTTGTCTTTCAGTCCATTTATATGCTTGATGATATTTATTGATTTTTGTATGTTGAACCATCCCTGCATCTCTGGTATGTATCCAAATTGATCATAATGATAATCATGATCAAGAAGATAATCATCTTCTTGATGGGGATCTGTATGCCATTTGGCAGTATCCTGTTTAGAATTTCATTAGGGAGATGGGTCTATAGTTCTCCTTTTTGGTTGTATCTTTGCCTGGTTTTGGTAATAGAGTGATGCTGGCTTCATAGAAGGAATTTGGAAGAATTCCCTCTGTTTGTATCCTTCTAAACAATTTCAGTAATAATGGTTGTAAGCCTTTTTGAAATGTTTTTTATAATTCTGCTGTGAAATCGTCTGGGCCTGGGCTTTTTTTAGTTGGGAGGTTTCTTATTACATCTTCAATTTCTTCACGCATTATGGGTCTGTTTAAGCTGTTGATCTCTTCTTTGTTGAGCTTTGGTGATTCCCAGGATTTCAGATATTCATCCATTTCTTTTAGGTTTTCAAACTTGGTAGAGTATAGGTTTTGCAGTATGATTTTTCTGGATCTTTTCATTGTCTGTTGTGATATTTCCCCTTTCATCACAGATTGTATTGATTTGGAGTTGTTCCTTCATTCTTTTGGTTAACTGGGCTAGAGGTCTGTCTATCTTGTTTATTGTTTCAAAGAACCAACTTTTAGATTCATTGAATTTTTTTGTATTGTTTTCTTTGTTTCTATTTCATTGATTTCTGCTCTGATTTTTGTTATTTCTTCCTGTCTTTGGCTTTTAGGATTCATCTGTTGTTGCCTCTCAAGTGCTTTTAGTTGCAGTGTTAAATTGTTCACTTGTGCTCTTTCTGTTTTTCTAATGTAGGCAACCAGGGCTATAAACTTACCTCTTAGGACTACTTTTAAGGTATCCCATAGGTTTTGTTGTGTTGTATTATCATTGTCATTCAGTTCCAGGAATGTTTTTATTTCTTTCTTTATCTCTTCCTTGACCCATTCATTATTCAAAAGTGTGTTGTGTAGTCTCCATGTGTTCTTGTAGGCAGTAGGGCTTATCCTGGTGTTGGTGTTGAGCTTTATTGCACTGTGGTCTGATAGAATGCATGAAATTATTTCAATCTTTTTGTATTTGTGGAGGTTTCTTCTGTGACTCAGTATGTGGTCGATTTTGAAGAATGTTCTGTGGAGTGCTGAGTAGAAAGTGTATTCTCTGATATTAGGGTGGGATATTCGGTAGATGACTGTGAGGTCCATTTGGGGTATCATATCATTCAGTTCAGATGTCTCTCTGCTTATTCTTTGTCCTGTTGAACTGTCCAAAGGACTCAGTGGGGTATTGAAGTCCCCTACTGTGAGTGTACTGGGGTTAATCTGTGCCTTGTGGTCCTGGAGTATTGTCTTTATAAAATTTGGTGCATCGTAGTTTGGTGCATATACATTCATAATTGTGAGATCTTCTTGGCGAATTTTTTGTTTGATAAAGGCTTCTTTGTCTCTTCTGATTTCTTTTACTTTGAAGTCTATTTTGTCTGATATTAAAATAGCAACACCTGCTTTCTTTTTGGCACCATGTGCTTGGAATAGTTTTTTCATCTTTTCACTTTAAGGTGGTGCCTATCCGTGAAGGTAAGATGCATTTCTTGTAGACAGCATATCGATGGGTTCTGTTTCCTAATCCAATCTCCTGGTCTATGTCTTTTGATTGGGGAATTTAGTCCATTAATATTTAACGTTATGACTGATAGGTTTGTGTTGCTTCCTTTTGCCTTATTATTCATTTGAGGTTTTGGTTTAGGTTTCTACTTTTGCAGTTATGCTTTTATTTATTTATCATTCTAGGTGCCTGGAGTTGGTTGCTCCTTTCTTCTGTCCTTTGAATTGCTTCAAGTATTCTCTGAAGGGTTGGCTTTCCTCACATGTATTCTTTCATCTTGTTTTCTCTCTCCTTCAACTAGCCTCAACCTTTTTGATGGGTATATTAACCTGGGTTGGCATCTATTGTCCTTTAACAGTGGGAATGCTTTGCTCCACGTTTTTCTTGCTTTCATAGTTTGCACTGAGAAGTCAGTTGTAATTCTGATAGGTTTCCCATTATAGGTAACTTGTTGTTTTTTCTCTTGTGGTTTTCAGAATTTTGTGTTTGTTTTGGGCGTCTAGCATTTTAACTATGATATGGCCTGGCGAATTTCTTTTCTGATCCTGTCTGTTTGGAGTTCTATGTGCTTCTTGTATTTGTATTGGTTTGTCTTGTTTTAGTTTGGGGAAATTTTTATCTATTATTCTGTTGAAGATCTGATCAGTACCATTCTCTTGGGATTCTTCTCCTTCCTCTATTCCTATGATGTGGAGGTTTGATCTTTTCATAGTGTCCCACAGTTCCTGGTTGTTCCACTTTTGTGTATTTTAAAATTTTTCATAATCTTTATTTGAGGTTTTTAGTTGTTCTGTGTTATCTTCCAGGTCTGAAATTCTTTGTTCTGCTTCCTCCATTCTGCTTCTGAGGCTTTTTCCATTACTTTCCTCTTGATTGGATGAGTGTTTGATTTCTTTTTTCATTTCCTCTTCTGATTTCTTTAGTATTTCCACTTCCTTTTGGAGCTTCTCAATCTCTTCCTGTAGCTCTTTGCTTCACTGGTTTGTTTCCTTATCTTTTTCAACATGGGATCTTTTCAGTGTTTCCACTTCCTTCTGGAGTTTTCATTCTCTCTCTCTCTAGGTCCTTCTTGAGTTTTTCATTCTCTTTTCTTAATTCTTTGATTTGCTCTTTATACTCTTGTACTCCTTTAAGTATGTTCACAATTGTACTTCTAATATCTGTGTCCTGGGCCATCCCCAGGGGGAACTCACTGTAGGAATCTTCCACAGGGTTGGTAGAGCTTGGTGTGGAATTATCCTGTGCCTTTCCCATGTTGTCTCTTCTTCATGTCCCTGTTGTATGGGTTTCTCTTTCCCTGTATTCCAATGTGAATCCCAAATTCCTCTTCACTGTGTTGAAGGCTTTCCTCCTTCAGATGCCTTCCTTTTTTGTTTGGTTGATTTGTTTTTCTCCTTTTTTTCTTTTCTTATGGAGTGTTGATTTGTCTAAGCTTTAGCCTTTCTATTGGAAGTCTAACTCACTTTTCCCTTTCTGTTCTGAAGGTTCTACAAAGAATCCACTTGGACACTCCTTTGGCAATCCCAGTTGGCCAGGGCGGGGGGCAGGTTGGTTCCCTGTGCTTCAGGTGTTCTTGGGAAATCCCCGATCTCAAGACTCACACAAACCCACGTTTTATACAAGCTGGGAGGACAACTCTGTCCCCACAGCCACGAAAGCCAATCGAGCCAAAGACAATTAAATCAAATCAGCCTGGCTGAAGCACCCAGCTCCTAACTGTGCTTTAGGTGGTCTTGGGAAATCCCTGATCTCAAGACTCACACAAACCCACCTTTTATACCAGCTGGGAGGACAACTCCGCCTCTACAGCCACAAAAGCCAATCAAGATCCAAAGATGAATATATCAAACCCAACAATCCTCATGGCTGAAGCACCTAGCTCCTACCTGTGCTTCAGGTGGCCTTGAGAAATCTAAACCCACTTTTTTTTTTTTTATTTTTATTTATTTCTGTATGTGTACGAATGTACTGTCTGCATGCAAGTCTGTGCACCCATGCCGTGCAATGCCGCGGAGGTCAGAAGAGGGCGTCGGATTCCCCTGGAGCTGGACTTCTCCTGGAATTGGAGTTTCAGACGGTTCTCAGCCGCCATGTGGGTGCTGAGGATCGAACCCGGGTCCTCTGCAAGAGCGGTCGGCGCTCTTAACCGCTAGGCCATCTCTCCAGCCCCTAAACCCACTTTTAAGATTTCATCTTACCCAGGTAAGACTGGCTATGATCAAGTAAACAAATGACACTAAATGCTGGAGAGGTTGTGGGGAGAGGGGTACACTCATTCACTGCTGGTGGGAATGCAACGTCTGTGGAAAGCAGTGTGGAGAATTCTAAAAAGTCTCAAAATGAACCTACCACCTGAGCCACTCATACCACTCCTGGGTATATACCCAGAAGATTCATCTTATTGCAGAGATACATACACATCCATGTTTATTGCAGCTCTCTTCATAATAGTGAAGAGCTGGAAGTAACTCAAGTGTCCCTCACTGATGAGTAGATAAAGAAAATGTGGTACATCTACACAATGGAATTCTATGCAGCAGTAAAGAAAGAAGTCATCATGAACTTTGCAGGTAAATGGATGGAACTAGAAGCCATTATGCTAAGTGAAGTAACACAGTCCTAGGCAAATAAATGACATATGGTGTCCCTCATTTGTGGATCCTAGCCCCAAATCCTTATTTGTAAGGCAAACTGTAATTGCTTTTTTTTTCTTTTTAGCAAATATAATACCTGATGCTACTATATATAAAAAAAAAAAAAACAACTATAAGAACATGAAAAAAATTTATGCTGAGACCCTGCACTGCAAATCAACAGCTGATATTCATTGTGTCAGAGAGCACGATATAAACCACTGGAAAGAAATGGTCTCTGAAGCTTTCTTACAGACTTCTTGTGCTACAGTTGTACATCCCAAAGACAGTGCAACAGTGGTAGCCTGATAAATGTACACCCAGAAAGGAAAAAAATCCCAATTTGATCTATGGCTGACACTGTAGCTTGGTGCCTCCTAATGTCAGGAGACTCTATTAACCACATTAGAAAGGTATTGGCATCTCTTTGTCAAAGAATTATAATGCCCCAGCCAAAATATTATCCAAATATATGTGTTTGTGTCCACAGAGTTACTTGTTATAATCTTTAATATTTGTTATTATTTGTGCATTATTACTAGAAATGAAAGGAGACTACTAAACGACCAGTCCAATTACAAACAGAACTCAGACAGTCCCAAAAGTTTGATGTGTCACCTCATGAAAAAAATTGGATCTTCTATCTCTCACTCTTTTTCACCCTCCAATCCAAAGCACAGGGATTCTTGCAGAAGAGGTTGCTGTGTAAGATTGTAAGGGCTAATGAGGGAGGATGAATTGGGAGATCCCAGTAAAAACGGACTGGATATTTTTCCCCTTTTCTTTTTATTTGATCAACATGTTTGTGTAAGCAAACCTCTTCAACTGGACTTGGGGACCCTGAGTTGTACAAAAAATGAACTCATATGTTAACTAATTGGCTTTATATGGACACCCCCTATGTTTAATTGCCTATATGTCTATATGTACTTACTGGCCTAATTAATTAACGAATTAATTAATTAATTCATCAACTTACTATGTAACTTATAAATGTAAAGAAATATTTCTTTTTACCTGCATGCAACTTTACTGTTAAAAAAGGTGAATCCCTTAACATGTTTTGAAATTAACCTATAGTTTATTTTCAGACAGCATAATTTTGGCACATGTGTGGAGTGCATATATGCATATTTTGGAGCAATATAAAACCAAATGGAGCAACAACAACAAAAAAGACTTGTTCAAAGAACTGACTGAAATAGTAAACTTCTACCCCAAAAGTAAACTTCTGCATTTAAAATTTTAAAAAGACTGAGAAAAAGATACAAGTCACATATGGCAGAATGCATGAGTTCTGTTGGGGTGGGGGACATGGAAAGGGGAAAAGGTCTAAATTTGATTAAGAAATGTTGTGTGAAATGCACAAAAGTTCAATAAAAAGTAATGAAGCATCAAAAAATCTTTACAAATCTCCCTCATCTCTCCCCCTAATAGCAAGTCAGATTCATATTCTGTGACTCTGAGGGATTTATGCCCAGTATAGATAGATGGAGGATCATTTTAAAAAATATCATATTTGTTATTTTTGTTTTGTGTGTAAGAGGGTAAGTGCACCCATGCCATGTTTTGCTCATGGAAGTCAAAGAAGGTGTTGGATCCCCTGGAACTGGAGTTGATGACGGTTGTTAACTGCAACGTGGGTGCTGGAAATCAAATCTTGGTCCTCTCTAAGAGCAGGCAGTGCTCTAAACTGCTGAGCCATATCCCCAACCCCTAGAAAATAATTTTTTGAAAACTTGTTTCTTGGGCTGGAGAGATGGCCTAGCGGTTAAGAGCGCCGACCGCTCTTGCAGAGGACCCGGGTTTGATCCCCAGCACCCACATGGCGGCTGAGAACCGTCTGAAACTCCAACTCCAGGAGAACTCCAGCTCCAGGGGAATCCGACGCCCACTTCTGACCTCCGCGGCATTGCACGACACGGGTGCACAGACTTGCATGCAGACAATGCATTCGTACACATACAGAAATAAATAAAATTAATAAAAAAAAAAAAGAAAATTTGTTTCTTATAACATTTTGTCAATGAAACCTGAATGAATGCTGTAAGAAAAATTGTTCCAAAAATTTATTGAAGACAAAGCTAATCGTCTTATTACCAGACTGATCAAAGCTTCCAATCTATTATTAAACACTGTGAATCCTCCAGGCCCAGCATAGCTGATGAGTCAGGGCCTGAGCTGTTTTCTTCCAATATTTGCATATTGATGTTTCAATCTTGGTTCCTTGAAATATGATTTGAGGATAGTGCTTCTAAAGAGGTTATGAGAGCAAACTGAGTTCTGATGGACGGGGCAATGCGGCTGGTGCCATTATGAAATGAAATAATTAGGACAGAAACACACAGGGATAGACCCTGTATGAGGATACAAGAGGGTGATGAGCAGCCATAAGCTAAGTCTGAGAGGCCTGGGGAGAACATGCTGGACTTCTTCATCTTTATTTCATGCCTCCAATCTTTGAAAAAAATGAATGTGCTTATTCATCCACCCAGACTTTAGTATTCTATTGTGGCACACAAGGAAACTAGAATATTTCTCCATTTCACAGGGTTCACCTCTGGAGGTTTAGCTCTCTGCCTCAGCAATGGCAGGGAAGCAAGTTCCCTTAGGAAGTTTCAGAGTCAAAAGACAGGTGATTGATCACCAAGAAAATCCCTGAAAAAAGTATAATTTTCTAGTGATTACATGTAGAAGGAAGAAAATAAGGCTTCATGTAATATATCCATGGAAGTATTTTCAATCTTTTATTGTTTTATTTGTATGCATGTGTGTGAGTCCATCTATATGTGTATATACCACATATATTTGTATTTTCTCAGGGGTCAGAAGAGGGTATCAGATACTTTGGAGCTGGAGTTACAGGCAGTTATGAGACACCCAACTTGGATCCTCTGCAAGAGCAGTACAGTTTTTAACTGCGGAGACATCATTCCAGTCCCAGGGAGTATTTGTTTATTTACTCTCGGGACAAGAAAGTTGATGAATATATTCAAGTAAACCAAAGACACCACTCTCAGATGAGATAAGCCATGTTTCCTAGTTCTCCAGAGGTAAGATCTTACCCTTAGCCAAGCAGCTAACCAGATTTGGAAGAACCAGCTGAGGTTGCAGAAGAATGTGTGGTTGCAGCATCTGACACTTGTGCTTATGACCTTTGCTGCCCTGTTAATGGCCTTCATTATTGTCGTTTCTTAGGACAGGCCTGCTGGCAAATTTTTTATGATAATCTCCCAGTCAAAGCTATAATAGATTAAAAGTAATTCAAACTAATTTACAAAAGAGTCACTAAAAACAGGGGCTTTCTTTAAAAAGGTCTAAAAGATTTTTGTCTTCCCAAATCAGGTAATGCACTACGCTTTGAAGGATTTCCATATTTTACCAAGAGGAAGAATTAAATAGTCCTCATGAATTAGTTTAAAAATAGGGCAAAGGCTGCATAGATAATTGATTTTTTTCCTGTAGACTCATCCTCAGCACCTGATGAAGTCAAAGGAGACTTCCTGTTGAGTGTCAGCAGGTTCTGCTGGTGTGCAAACGCCACACTAATCACACAGTAATCACCAGGTAGGGATGGGTACAGAGCTAAGGAGAGGTTCCAGGGAAGACGTGGTGCTGAAAATTGCATAGCTGGATTCCTCTAAATCACCTTTGAACATGGAGAGATACCTGCATGAAGAACAGCCAAATGGTGAGATAATTTTAACATCATGCTTCTGTTTAAGGATTCTTACCCTTGAATATACACTAATTAGTCCTATGTAGACATTGGTGTCCAAGAATCTTATTTTACTATCTCACGTAGTATGTACTTGGTATGCAAGTCTTACTGCTCCTCCTGATTCAAAATCTCTCTTCATAAAAGCCTTCAGAGGCAATATTAATCTGGTTCCCTTAGCCATCTGTGGGACTTACATCCTACATCTTATTTAGTATCCTATATATTCTCCAGTGTTCTATAGCATTCATTTTGGACTTGTATTAAAGGCAACTGGAAACCTTTGGAAATAGAGGGGGTTCTTTTCAGAAATAAACTCTGTTGCTTCTGAGTCTATAAAATACAGATATTTTGTCTCACATAAAATATTTAAGTTAGTAAAAATGTATAAAATGTTAAAGTGTTAATACTCCATTTTTTTTATTCTCTGTTATTACAATCAAAGTTTATAATCAAATCACACTTTTCACTGTATAAGTGAGTGAACTGACGCTTCAGGAAAGTCCTGTTCAATGAGGGAATTAGAGAAGCTGAATTTCAAGAACACTGCTTACTAGCCCTGCAGGTAGCATAAAAGTAACTTTAGCTCACTTTCTTGGTTCAAACAAGTCTCTGCTGTTTCTATTTTGTGGAGTAGTTCCAGGACCAGATAATGTAGCCAATATAAAGCCATCTAGTTATTATACCTTGTAACTGCATATATATATATATATATATATATATATATATATACGCAGCTAACATAGGGAGTTCCAGCGACTCTCTCTTCTGAGCCACCTTGGTGGCTTGTAGAAGGGGATGCAGATGAATAAATCAAAGAGTTTAGTCTGGTTTTTATCAATGATGATCCTAGGGAAAAACGATATGAAAATTTCAACTCAATAGAATAAACTCCTTGGGGTTGGAGAGATTGCTCAGTGGTTAGAGCACTGGCTGTTCTTCCAGAGGACCCTTGTTTGAATCCCAGCACCCACATGGTGGTTAACAAGTCTTTAACACCAGTTGCAGGGGATTCAATGGCCTCTTCTGACCTACATGGAAATTGCACACAGGTGCACTTACACACATGGAGGCCATACATTCACACACATAAAATAAAAACAGTAAGTAAAGTTGCTGGGCATTGTGGTACACACCTTTAATCCTAGCACTTGGGAGACAGAGGCAGGCGGATCTTTGCGAGTTCAAGACCAGCCTGGTCTACAGAGAGAGTTCCAGGACACCTGGGGCTACAGGGAGACCCTGTCTCAAATAGACCAAAAAATAAATAATAATAAGTAAAAAATAAAAAAGAAATGTCCTTATAATAAAGTCCTAGAACTTGGGTCAAAGGAAAGAGTCTCTCTGGGAGAAAGATTGAAAGCAATAGTTGACTATGGTAACTAGTCAGAATTTCAGATTTACACTGAAGGGGATGAGTAGAGAAGATAAACAATACTTGAAACTGATTTTTTCAAACATGGATTTCATGAGGCTAGAGAGATATATGTCTGAGTGCTGTTCTTACAGAAGACTTGAGTTCAGCCACCAGCCCCATGACAAGTGTCTCACAAATGCCTTTTCACTCCGCGTCCAGGAGACATAATTCCCTGGGCTAGACTCGATGAGGACCTTCACTCCTCAACTCCATGTACTGATAAATAAAAACAAAAAGCTGATTTCTTGATATAAAAATTGATACTTCTTATAAAAAAGCAGACTTTATGATATAAATTAGATTTTCAGGTTCTCATATATAGTTATATTTGTTTACATTTTGGGATTTGTTGTTTTGTTTTATTTTTATTTCTGTTTTTAGAAACAGGGCTTCCCTGTAGCCTGGAACTCACTATGTAGACCGGGTTGGCCTTAATCTCACAGAGATCTGCCTGTCTTTGTCTCCCAAGTGCTGGGATTAAAGGCATGTCTACCTGGCTACTAATTTACAATGATATATACATGTATATATCATTATGTATATATTACTACATGTTATATATGTACCATATTTTACATATAGCATTATGTATGTATACATAATGATATATACATATATTACTTAAGCAGGAGAAAGATAGATGCTTCATGTGGCAGTAGTTAGATTTGCTAAAAGCATTAGCTGTGCAGTGTTAACCAAATGCTAACTCATTATTAAGATAAAGTAGATGTGATCTGTTGCTCTTTACTGAGTTCATAGCTATGATCAACAGAAGCAAGTAAAAAAACCTCTACACTAATCCAGCCTTCTCCTAAGTTCATCAGGAGAAGCAAATGGGAAGATAGAAAAGCCACGTTCTGCTTGTGAATGCTAATCAGAACATATAGCCTGAGTGGCACAAATTGTGTGTTGTGAGACCTCTGTAATCATCATCCCCTCTATTGAATGCTGATGTAAAGAGCTTTAATGCACATTTTAAGTAAACCTGAAGAAAATATCTTGATGAATTAATACTTTTGCCTAATTGTCACGAAGTTGTCTCATTGGCTAAAAACAAAACAAAACAAAACAAAACAAAACAAAAAACCTCTTTCCAAAGTTGAGAGGTGATGTAAAATTAAGAGCCATGACCAAGGATCTTTCGGAACTGATTTCATCGTTCACAGACCAAGGACATGCCCAGAGAAGCCACTGGCCTCTGAGCAGAAGAGTTATATGTCCAAAGCCAGGATGTGCAGCCCATAAAGGAAAGCAGATATGTCAAATGAAATTTGAGGGAGAAATATGTCCTGATTATCAAGTCAGATGGATGGAAACAAATGAAGCAATGAGTGATGGTGCCAGGAGTGTTTGAAGCAAGGTGGGGTGTGGGATGTGAGGAGGGGAGCACTAATCAATGAAAAGTCCTTGACTTTCAGGTTGTTAGCCTAAGACTTTAATGGCCAAGCTATCCTTACACATACACACACACACACACACACACACACACACACACACACACACACAGAGAGAGAGAGAGAAAGAGAGAGAGAGAGAGAGAGAGAGAGAGAGAGAGGAGAAGAGAAGGGAAGGGATAAATAATTCTTAGCTGTTATGAAAGTCCAGAGGCAAATGTATTAGTTCAAAAGCCTATTGCAGATTAAACATGTAATATTTCTACATGAATCCAAGTTAAAAGCTGAAGCCTATATAACAATAAACAGTGCCAGAAAGAAGAAACCTCCATTTGAGTTATTGGCCAGGATAGTCCAAGATACTTTCAAAATTACACAGGCTATCACAACACCCCTTGATTGACTCCCAGAACTGGAAAGTAATACCCTATTGCTGAAAACAAGGCACACTTCTGACACAGGACTTGGAATAATGGAGCCAGAACTGATCTAGCAGCCAACTCCCTGAGGGCTAGCGCTCATAGTTAGGAAGGCACTGTGCTAGCTGCTTAGGGAGAACATCACTCATTGGCTTTCCTAAGATTTAAAGCCTAAAAACCACAGCAGTGACCAACACAGCAAACTATACTGGTACACTAATGGTACTTTTACCTTGGGGACAATCAACAGCTACCTATTTGGAATTAAAGACCAGTCAATGGGAGTGAATTCACGTGTGGTACGAGTAAACATAGCCAAATATACATAGCTAGAGAGGTCATAGATCTTAGAGAAAACTCCAGACAGCCATGTCCCTGTATAAATATAATTTCTTACTATGTGCTAAATATAGATCCTTATATTTATAAGCAAGTATGCCAGTCAGTGCCCATCAAGAAGTTTATTTGCAACAGATGGAAATTATTAGAATTCCAAAATTAATGACACACAGAGAATAGGTGTCTGTGAGATGCTCAACCTTAAGTGCCACATCTACAATGGAACCTCTACACCTGAAGCTCACAGTACCTGGTGAAGCAAGAAGTAGAGTTAATAGTGATGCGTTCTTCAACTCTCATCAAGGAAACTCCCTCATGTAACAGAGTGCAATGAACACAAAAGGCTATAAATGGCCAAAGCATAGAGAATGAGAGCCTGCAGAGTGTGGGTCCCTGGAGAGGATTCCTATATTTAAACTCCACCCACCTAGGGCTCAAGGACCTTTGCAGAAGATAGGGCAGAAAGATTGTAAGAAGCAGCAGAGGAGGTGCATGATTATATGGAAACCAAGCTTTACATGCTCCTGGGATCTTGAACATTCAGGAATGGTGCCAGAATGCATAAGACCCATGCAAACTCAATCGGACAGACACACAGCATAGAACTGGGGAAATAGGCAGCAGGCCCCAAACTTAGCCTAAGAACTATTGGCAGCTGATTACTGCTGGGTGGGGGAGAGTCAATCTTCTTTAAGGGAAAAACTCTAGATTGGTTGACTAGTGTATGAACTTACCCTGAGGGAGGTCTGGGTACACTAACTTCACCCAATAGGCCTTCACATATATGACACAATGCATGAACTGTGGTGAAAGGGACTATGGGGTTGTGTGTGGAGGAGGAGTATAAGAATGATTAAGAAGATTCATAGCTGGGTGTGCCTTTAATCCTAGCACTTGGGAGGCAGAGGCAGGTGGATCTTTGTGAGTTCAAGGCCAGCCTTGTCTACAGAGTGAGTTCCAGGATATCTGGGGCTACAGTGAGACCCTGTCTCAAAAAAAGACAAAAAAAAAAGAAGATTCATATGCAATGCACAAAACTCAATAAAATATACATTTAAAAGGTCCTAAGGATTGGCAAGGAATGTAAAGATATTAGAGACATGGAAACCTCAAAAGAAGACAGACTCTAAAACTGTTGTATAAATATTAGTTCTATGCAAATGTCACAAAAGAGTTTCAGCACATTCTCATTTTATTGTCATGTTCAGCCCTCACATCTCCTGCACTGTCATTTGCCAGTCCATTACTTCCCACAGAGAGGACAGTTTCACTTGTTCTTATTTCTTCATACTCATCATTCCAGACTCAAAAGAATCTTCTAGTTGCACATGGAAAATTCAACACACAGAATCCTATGTCCTCTTTCCAGCTTGATGGTTGTGACAGAGGATTGCAATCCTTGAGTTAAGAGCTTAAAATAACAATGTCAGACAAGTTGTTAGCAACATTTTGAAAGTCATAACTCAGATGGGTTAGAAGCTGTTGACTTAACAAAGCAGAGAACTAAAATCATCATGGCAGAGAGCGATGAGAGAGAAATAAAGACAGACCCAAGGAGAGACCAGCTGAGGCCTAGAGTGTGTCATGAACTGGACTGATAGGAGAGACCAGCTGAGGCCTAGAGTGTGTCATGAACTGGACTGATAGGAGAGACCAGCTGAGGCCTAGAGTGTGTCATGAACTAGAGGGATCAGGTACATTTCATGCTGGGACTTTGATGGGATAAAGCAGGAGAACTCAAAATATATAATGAGAAGTTACATATAAGGGGCAGCATCCATTTAAGAAAAGCCTCTAGAGTCAGAGAATCATGCTTTTATGTTTGCATACATGATATATTCAGAAATTTATACAAATACAAATATCCAGAGGAAAAATCCGTACAAAACTGAATTACTATAACCAAGATTGAAAATTTCAGCAGAATAGGAAACAAGATAAAAGGAAATATCCCAGAAGTAGAACAAAATTACACTTGGATAAAAAATAACAGAGAAAATATTAGAATGTTAGAGGATAGGAGGAGCCTCCATAACTGATTATTTTAAGTTCTTTCTAGACAAATCAAAGAAAAACAGACCATATGAAGGAATTTTCTAAGGGAGAAAAATAGAAATTTACTACAATTTAAGATATGTATTATGGTGCTAAAAAAAGCATGCTGTCTACCTCAAAATGATGGAAACAAAGAAGAGCACAACAGAGGAAAATGCTGTGTGCTGTCAAGAGCACTCTGGCTTCAGAATGTATCTGTATTCACTTTATTCCATATTTGGGGAGAAAATATGTGGAAAATCAACTTGAGGAAGGAAGGGTTTATTTGGCTCAGGGTTGCAGGGTAAGGGTCACCACAGCAGGAAGCATGGCAACAGGATATGGCTGATCACATTGCAATCAGGAGCCAGAGACATGAATAGCTTACTCAGCTTGCTATCTCCTTTTTATTCAGTCCAGGAGTTAGGGTGGGTGTTCCCACCTTAATGAATATAACCTAGATAATCCCATATAGACAGACGTGCTCAGAGATTTGTGTCCACGATGATTCTAGATCCTGTCAAGGTGCTCGCCAACTTAAATCACAATATCCCCAAAGGTTTCTCAAATGATACTGAGGATACACATTAAAAATTAGAAAGCTGAATGATATCAGGAAGCATTAGGACAATGATGTAAACATTCTGACAGCAAAGCCCTTCTATAACTAGCTAAATTATCAATGAAGAGTGATGAGGGTAACCTCTCAGAGATTATTTTCTCATGAATACATTGAAAAGAATAAACCAAAAAGATTCTGATATTCCAGAAAGAAAATAAGATAGTCACAGAGAAAAATCTAAAGAATCATGAAGGTCAACAGGCAGTGCAATGGGCGTCATACATGTCACCCTGATAAGTATGATAACAGAGATCATGGAAGGATCTCCCACAAGTCACAAAAGACAAGCAAACAAATGATAGTCTAGGTTATCCACAATTGAGATGATTTAATTTGACAGTTATGAGGTTGTGCTCTAAAATTTTTTAGTCTGTCATAATGTTGAATGTTGAATTGTTTTATTCTAAAACAGTAAACTACATGTAGAGTGACCAAAACATGTAAGACAACTAGAGGTAACATTTAAAAAGCAATATATAGTATATTTTAATTTAACTTTACCAACACAATGTTAATGTCTTGTATAGGTTGATGATGATGACAGAGTTGATAGAAGTTCATGTTCAGAGTTGGGGAGGGACACAGTATTTCTCTTGCAGTAAAGAACATCAATAGATATTATTGAAGGCCAAAAAAAATTAGGGGCAGTGTATTGTGCTAAAACATGTGTCACTTAATTGAGAGCTGCTTCATGTGAATGTTTCTGTACATGTATATAAGAAGGCTTGTTAGCTCATGAGTGAATTTTTGATTAGCCACTTTGAATTCACTGTCATAAGCAAAATTTTAGAAAATTTAAATGGAAAGCGTGAGCAGCATTCAAGAACCTTAAAAAAGGAAATTAAGAAGCTAAATAATCCTATAGAAGTGCCTTCCTTTAGCTAAAGTAATTGTAACATTGAAGTGGTTAATTTCTGATTAACTGAACAAAGGGGGCTTCTGAGGAAGTATAGATTAAGAAGTTGCAAAGATATCTCTCTCACTGTCCAGGTGACTGGTAGTAAAGTCTACAGCTTGAGAAAGACTTCCATTTTGATGGAATGGGGTCTATCAGAAGCAGATGTCCTCAGGCATTAGCAATGTGAAGACATGGCTGTGCACACGAAGGTACGGGGTGCAAAAAAGACCCAGGGCCTGTGTCACTGGTGAAAAGGATGCTACAGATTTATTTGTGCGGCTCTTTTTATTAGGCTTGTTATTGTTTTAGTTGATGCTGCACATTTCCAAGTTCCATAACTTTTGAGTAGTATGCCCTGGAACCTAGTTTTCTCATAAATCTGTTATTGTAGGCATCAATTTCTAGAACCCCAGGCTTTTTTGGTAATACATTTGACATTACAGCAGAGATATCTATGCTAAGAAATATACAGAGAAATGTCAGAAAAAAGCTAAAACATATGAAATTATTGTCTTTGGAGAGTAACAACTGAGGGTAAATAGGTCTAGAGACAGAGATTCGCATTCTCTATCAGCCTGCTATGCATAACTGATAAAAATAGGCTGTAAGTCCGCTAAGACTTTCAATGAAAATTATTTTAACAAAGTTATAGACTTAGGAATATAACATAGTTAGAAAAACAGAAATCTGTATTATATATCAATCAGAAATATGAATATATCACAACAAGCAGCTTTTTAAAGGGTTATACCTTTCTTTTTTAAAATTTTTTATTATTTTTTACTGTGTATGAGTGTACTGTCTGCATGTAGGTTGGTGCAACCATGTAGTGCAATGCCGTGGAGGTCAGAAGAGGGCGTTGGATTCCCCTGGAACTGGAGTTAAAGACAGTTCTTAGCCGCCATGTGGGTGCTGGGACTCTAACCCGGGTCCTCTGCAAGAGCAGTTGGCACTCTTAACCGCTGAGCCATCTCTCCAGCCCTCAACAAGCAGCTTTAAATTAGCTCTTAATTTAATCAGGGTCATAAAAAAGAGAATGATTATAATCACATAGGGCATTTTTGTAAGCTTTCTGTCTGGGGTTGTTTTAGGGGTTCTTAGTTCATAGAAGGGAGGAGACTGAGACCTAACCATAAAACCTGGGCCTGGGGCTGGAGAGATGGCCTAGTGGTTAAGAGCGCCGACTGCTCTTACAGAGGACCAGGGTTCGATCCCCAGCACCCACATGGCGGCCGAGAACCGTCTGAAACTCCAATTCCAGGAGAACTCTAGTTCCAGGGGAATCCAACACCCCCTTCTGACCTCCGCAGCATTGCACGACATGGGTGCACGAACCTGCATGCAGACAGTACGTTGATACCCATACAGAAATAAATAAAATTAAAAAAGAAAAATTAAAAAAAAAAAAAAAAAACTGGGCCTAAGAATGGCTGTGCCTAAGCTTCTGTCTTGGCTCAGGCACTCTATGGAAGATTTTCCCCTCAAGTATTTTGTCATATATTTGATCTTCTGCATGCTAGTTTAAATTGATAGAGTCTTTTAAAACTAATAACTAAGCCAAAACTTAGTCACAGTCTAGTAATGTCCTGGGGTTCAGTGCAATCAAACAAAAGCAAATCATTGAGTAAAATGTCAAGCACAGAAAGATAAGGACATTTTCATCTCACTGACATATGAGTCTGAAAGGTAACTTAACTAAATAAAGTTGAACATATGCAAACAGGAAAGTAGAGGCTAAAAAGAATGAGGATGGGGTGTTAAGATGGAGTGTGGGGAGATACAGATTAAAAAAATTCCAGTAAAATAGGATGAATAAATCTAGAAATCTAACATCACATATGAAAACTATAGTTAATAAGCCAGAGTCATACCCTAGAAATCAAGTGAGTAGATTTAAATCCTTAAAACTTACATGAACCAACTATCTTCCTTTTTCCTTGCTGATGGTCAGTGCTCCTTAACTATCTAAACTATCTCCCATTGATAGGTAATGTTATAGCTACATCTCTGAGCCTTTAAGGGAAACTACTCTAAACATAGAAGAGAGGTAGAAAGTGTCACGGTGAGCTTCAACTCTCAACTTAATACAAACCTAGTGCAAACTGGGAAGAGAGAGTCTCACTTGAAGAGTCTCCCAAATCAAATTGGACTTTGCCATGTATGTAAGGCATTTTTAATTGCCAATTGATATACGAGGGCTCAGCCTCTTCTAGTAGGCAGAGCCACCTGTAGGCAGGTGGTCCTGGGTTATGTAAGAAATTTAGATAACGAACAAGTGAATAGCTCTCCTCTGTGGTTTCTGCTACAAGCTCCTGCCTTGATTTCCTGTGGTGAAGACCTATTACCTAAAGGTGAAATAAGCATTTATTCTTCAAGTTACTTTTGGTCATAGAGTTTATCAGAGCAACAGAAAGATAACTAGGACAGAAAATGATGGGGAAAATATGAAAAACGGAAAACTGAAGAAGACAATGAAAAAGACCAAAGGTCTGGTAAGAATGAGGTGACACACTGTTCCAGGCTGGAAGAATCTCCATGTGTGCTTAAAGTGGTAAAAGAAAGAGCAGATCAAAGGGTGGTTGGAGACATGGACCTCTAGGCTCAAAATCCAATGCTGGTGAGAGTCTCTGAATTTAGACTGTTAAATTTTCATTTCTTCAGTAAAGGCTATGGATGTCAATGAAGGGTCAAGCAAGAGTCAGAACCACACCAACCATTTTGACAGAGTGGTTAAAATAAATACTGCTAGATTGGTATTAAACAACAAAAATGAATAAAAGGAGAACAGTGAATTATGGAGCTGGGGGTAAATAGAAAAGGCAGTAATTATTTTTTTCAAGGTATAACTTTTATTGAATTTTTGAACACTTCATACAAAACATCTTAAAATATCTTAATCATCTTTCTACCCTCCTCATCTGTCCCTTCCTATAGCCTCCAATCAGACTTTATGCATTCTGCCATATATGTTAAGAACTATCCAGTGAAGTTCGTGCACCTAGATGACCCTCGGTGTAAGTTCATCTACTGGAGTCTAGTCAGCCTACCTAGAAGTTCTCTGTTAAAGAAGATCAACTCCTCCTCATCCAGCAGTAATTATCTGCCAATATTTCTTCAACTAAGGTTGCAGCCTGCTGCCATTTCACCAGTTCTCTGCTGGGTTTTTGTCTGATTGAATTTGCATGGGTCTTGTGCATGCTGTCACCATTGCAGAAAGCTCATCTCGTCAAGCTCACAGAGGCCTTGAGGACTCTGTTTCCTTGTGGTCATACACCAACCTTAGCTCTTACAACCTTTCTGCCTTCTCTTCCACACTGCTTCCTGAGACATGGATGGGTGAGGTTTAATGTAGGAGTATGTCCAGGGTTAGCACTAGCATTCTCTTATTGTTTTAATAAAATACTTTTATTGATGTTTTGTGTATTTCATTTTTCTGTTCAATTTAAATGTAGTCCCCTTTCCCTGCTCCCCACCCTACCCCAGGTCATGCATTCTGCCATATATGTCCTGTATCTTTCTTTCAGTCTTTTAAAAGTTTTTCTCTGGAGAGTTTTATTGTTTTTGGTAGAATTTAACTGTATCAATCCATTTGTTGACCCAGTCCTTATGTTGTTGTTCCCTCAAATCTGTACTGCTCCAAAATATGCCTATATAAACATCACATGTGTACCAGAATTATGTCCTCCAAGAATAAACTGTATGTTGATTCTGAAATATGTTTAGGAATTCACATTTTTCACTTTAATATTATATTACTCTAAAATATGAATACATATCTTCCACCCATATACAGAATTACATTGTCTAAAAATAAGTGATAAGTTAATTCTAGGGCCCATTAAGAGATTCACATTTTCACAGCACAGTTACTTTTGGATAAAAAAGAAATTTAGCAATAACCTTGCTCAGCTTGCCTTTCAACTGGGGATTTAGTGCTAGCATCCACAAATGAGGGAAAACATTCCCATTTGTTTTTTGGAGACTATATTATATCAATTAGGATAATGACTTCAAGTTCCATCCATTCACCTGCAAAGTTCATGATGTCATATTTCTTTTTAAAATTTTTTATGTGTGTGAATGTACTGTCTGCATGTAGGTTTGTGCACCTATATTGTGCTATGCCATGGAGGTCAGAAGAGGGTGTCGGATTCCCCTGGAACTGGAGACAAAGACGGTCCTCAGCCACCATGTGGGTGCTGGGAGTTGAATCTGGGTCCTCTGCAAGAGCAGTCGATGCTCTTAACCGCTAGGCCATCTCTCCAGCCCCAATGTCATCTTTTTTTACTGCTGGATAGAACTCCATTGTGTAGATGTACCACATTTTTGTTATCCACTCCTCAGTTGAAGGGCATTTGGGTTGGTTCCAGCTCTTCACTATTGTGAAGAGAGCTGCAATAAACACAGATGTGCATGTGTCTTTGTGATGAGTCTTGTGGGTATATACCCAAGAGTGGTATGGCTGGGTCACTTTGAGTCTTTTAAGTGTTCTCCACACCGCTTTCCATAGTGGTTGTAGGAGTTTACATTCCCACCAGCAGTGGATGATTGTTCCTCTTTCCCCACGTTACCAGCATTTGGTGTCTTTTGTTTTCTTGATCTTACCCAATCTTATTGGAGTGAGATGATATCTTAGAGTGGTTTTAATTTGTATTTCCTTAATTATAATGATGTTGAACACTTTTTAAGATGTTTCTCAGCCATCTTTACTCCTCACTTGTGAAATCTCTGTTCAGCTCTTTACTTCATCTTTTGAGTGAGTCATTTGTTTTCTTCTTTGTTTTTGGAGTAGTTTATATATTCTGGATGTTAATGCTCTGTCAGATGTATCACTGGTGAAGGTTTTCTCCAACTCTGTGGGTTTTCTTTTTACTTCCTTCACTGTTTGATGAGGTCCCACTTGTCAGCTGTTGACCTTATTTCCTGTGCGGCTGTTTTTTAACTTAGAAAGTCTTTTCCTAGGCCTATACTGAAGCCCCTGACCTCTATGTCCCCCAGTCCCTGCGTGGCTTCAGGCCCACCAGTGATCTGGCTGGCTGGATAACTCCAGCCATACCACTCTTGGGTATATACCCACAAGACTCATCACAAAGACACATGCACATCTGTGTTTATTGCAGCTCTCTTCACAATAGTGAAGAGCTGGAACCAACCCAAATGCCCTTCAACTGAGGAGTGGATAACAAAAATGTGGTACATCTACACAATGGAGTTCTATCCAGCAGTAAAAAAAGATGACATTGGGGCTGGAGAGATAGCCTAGCGGTTAAGAGCATCGACTGCTCTTGCAGAGGACCCAGATTCAACTCCCAGCACCCACATGGTGGCTGAGGACCATCTTTGTCTCCAGTTCCAGGGGAATCCGACACCCTCTTCTGACCTCCATGGCATAGCACAATATAGGTGCACAAACCTACATGCAGACAGTACATTCATACACATAAAAAATTTTAAAAAGAAATATGACATCATGAACTTTGCAGGTGAATGGATGGAACTTGAAGTCATTATCCTAATTGATATAATATAGTCTCCAAATATAGTCTCTGGATAACAGCTGCACACACCCAGGGGCATAATCCTCCTGACTGAAGCACCCAGCCTCTATGAGTGTGCCTGTGTTCCAACTGGCCCAGCTGAAGCCCCTGACTTATTAATTTGAGTACTCTTTTTTTTCTTTTTCTTTAGTTTGGATAGGTGTTCATAAACTTCACTGAGTTTTTCAGAGACTATATTTGCTATATTCTATTTGTCTCTTTAAGTTTATATTTCATTGTTTATATCATGATCCTTATGTTTCTTAAAATGTGATATTTTAAGGAACTCTAGGTATATTGTTAGGTTGTTTATTTGAGACCTTTGTGATTTAAAATTTACATTTGTTTGCTTATTCGTATACTTGCATATTTATTTGCTTGTTTATTATTTGTGTTTGTATATGCAGGCATACCACAGCATACAAGTGAGGTAAGAGGACATCATGCAGGGGTCACTCTTCTGCTTCCACCACCTTTCTGCTTCCTCCTGGGAGCAGCCTCAAGTCCTCAGGCTGGGCAGCAAGCACCTTTATAGAGTGTTACACAGCTACAGCAGCATCCTTAACCTCCTTGTCTACTGAACAGACTTAACCTGTGCTGGGAAGCAACAGCTGAGTTGGTGGTTTGATCAGCACCTGATGCCTTTCCAGAAGAAGCAGAGGATGATCATACATAAATCCTTATCTTTCCCATATTAAAGGAGTTGGCAGGTGCTGGCGTTTTCTCTGCCTTTCATCCAACTCCCGGGGTCTGTAGTGTTTGACTCCATGCCTACTCACCTCTTCCTTGGTCAGGACCTGGGAACCCTGACGGCTGGCCTGGGGGAAGTTCCTACATTCTACACACCTTTACCTCCTGAGCCATCTCACTAGCCCTATCTCATGTTTTTTAATGTAAGAACTGATAGCCATACATTTCCCTCTGAGAACTGTCTTAACTATAACCTTTAAGGTTCTGGCAAGTTGTTCTTAGCCATTTTCTTTGAGTGTGTTGTTTCTTCTCCCTGTATAGGTACAATTTCTTTTTCCACATTATTCATTTTTATTGCACTATGATCTAATAAGTTACAAAAGGTTATTTTGATTATTTTTATTTTGTAAGGTTTAATCTGTGGTCTGGTATCTTGTCTGCTTCACGGAATATTGAGAATGTGTATTAGTTTTCTTTCAGATAGGATATTCTATGCATATCTGTTAAATCCATTTTATCTTTGGTATAGTTTAACTCTAAGATTGCATGGCTAAATTTTACTTTGGATGATCAATCTGGAGAAGGCAATGGGCTATCTAACTCACCTATGGAACTGCTCCACAGCAAGCAACTTTTAAAAATAATTATAAACACAGAAGGCCATAACTGCCCAATGTGTAAAAAGTGAGACTCGTCCAGGTGACCTGGAAAAACACGGGGAACCAGCACCATTGGCCTGGGCCTCAGAGACTAGGCAGGCCACCACACCTTTCCTCCTGTGTGATTGGCATGGGCAGAGTTATCTAGCCAAGCTCAGGGGGTGCTGTGTGGGCCAAGGGAGCAAACCTCCCCTCAGCCCCCTGCGCTCCAGAGTTGTGGTGAAGATGATCCAGTAAGCTGGTGGAGTTGTGGTGTAGACGATATAGTGTATGCAGTGTTAGTGATTCTAGGCTGCGTGGACAATGTAGAAGAAGTGACCAGCAGGAAGCACATTGAGTGACCAACCAGTCTTCTATATTAATATTTGAGATTAGCACCATAATCCAAACAAACAAACAAAAAAAAAAACAACTACATGGGAAAAGCTCAAAATAAATCCACACAACTCACAACTCTACCAGTCCTATAGAAGATCCCTACAGTGAGATCTCCCTGTAAGAAAACTGAGACATGGACCTTAGAAGAACAATTGTAGACATATTAAAGAAAATCAAAAAATATAAAGAACAAATCAGAGAACTAAGGAGAGAGGATGAAAAACTCAGGAAGGATCTAGAATGAAAGAATGATAAACTCCAGAAAGAACTAGAGGGTAAGACAGACAAACTCTGGAAGGAAGTAGAAACACTGAAAAGATCCCAGGCAGAAATCAAAAAAGAAACTGACCAGTGAAGCAAGGAGCTACAAGTAGAGAAGGACAAGCTCCGAAAGGAAGTGGGAATATTAAAGAAATCTCAGGATGAAATGAAAAAGGAAATTGAACACTCATCCAATCAACAGGAAAGGATAGAAGAAAGTCTCAGAAGCAGAATGGATGAAGCAGAAAAAAGCCGATCAGACCTGCAGGATAACATAGAACAACTAGAATACTCAAGTAAAGATTATGAAAAATTGGAGCTGGAGAAATGGCTCAGACATTAAGAGCACTGACTGCTCTTGCAGAGGACCCAGGTTTGATTCCCAGCACCCACATGGAGGATAAGAACCATCTTAGGCTGGGCGAGGTGGTGCACACCTTTAATCCCAGCATGCAGGGAGGCACAGGGAGGTGGATCTCTGTGAGTTCAAGGCCAGCCTGGTCTACATAGTGAGCTCCAGGCCAGCTGGTACTAAAGCGAGACCCTGTCTCAAAAAGACCAAAAAAAAAAAAAGATTATGAAAAATTAAAAAAAAAAAACAAAAACAAACAAAAAAAAAAACACCACAGCAGAACAACTAGGAAGTGTGGGAAAATATGAAAAGACCAATTCTCTGAATCATAGGGATAGAGGAAGGAGAAGAATCCCAAGACAGCAGTATTGATCAGATCTTCAACAGGATAATAGAAGAAAATTTCCCCAAACTGAAAAAAGACAAACCTATACAAATACAAGAAGCACATACAACATCAAATAGACAAGACCAAAAAAGAAATTCCCCATGCCATATCACAATTAAAACACCAGATGCTCAAAACAAAGACAAAATACTGAAAGCCACAATAGAAAAACAACAAATTACATATAAGGGGAGACTCATCAGAATTACAGCTGACTTCTCAGTGCAAACTATGAAATCCACAAGAACGTGGACCAAAGTATTCCCAGTGCTAAACGACTTTAGATGCCAACCCAGATTATTATACCGTGTGGTGTCACTCCACCACACATAGATTACAGGGAAAAGGGAAGATGCAAGACAGCCACCAGCAGCTCTCCTAAACCGTGGGGCCAAAGACTGACAACCTTTCCACTGCCTGCTTGTAAAATCTAGCAACTACACCAGGAAATGCTCTAATGGAACTCCCAGATCCTCCAGACTGCCTTGTGATTGGCACTCTACAGTCTAATTCCCACCCGGGCACTCACCACACAGCACAGCTGGTGAACTGATGAGTCTCCTTCCAGCCCCACACCAGCTTCCTGAGTTGGTGGTCGGCTTGACTGCCATCCAACCCACAGCTCCACACCAGCTTCCCATGTTGGTGGCCTGATTGGCTGCTGTCCAACCCACTGGTCACTACTACACAAGCCTCATGGGTTAAGATTACACACAGAAATAATGGCCAGTAGTCCTTGTCTGATAGTAAGAAGGACTTGTCTTTTTATTCACAGCATTCTGTTTTTACACTCAGAGTGACATCATATCTCAGGACTTGGTTTCAGGCCCATGCCTCATGTTCCATAACATCATGAGTAATTGTCAATGCCTTTGATCCCAAGGTGTCACAGGCTTGCTAATGCAGGTGCAAATCATGCTAAGGCCAGGTTTCAGTGTAAACAGACAAGGAGGTGATTTAGTACAAAAGAGGCCACTGGTGGCTTCCTTTTTCCCTACAATATCCAGCAAAAATGTCAATTATAGTTGAAGGAGAAAGAAAAAATACTTCATGACACAAATAAAATGAAAGAATACATGTCAAGAAAACCAACACTTCAGAAAATACTCAAAGCAATTCAAAGAACAGAGGACAGGAGCAACTATCCCCCAAACAACTAAAGAGAGAAAATAATAAAAGCATAACAGTGTAAACTGTTTACAGTGTTATGCTTTTATTATTTATTATATACCAGCCTAAACCAAGAATGCAAAAAAAAAAAATGAGGTGAAAGTAAGCAACATACATATCTTGGTAATAACCTTAAATAGTAATGGTCTAAACTCCCCAATCAAAAGACATAGACTGGGAGAATGGATTACAAAACAGAATCCATCTACATGCTGTGTACAAGAAACTTATCTCACCCTCAAGGACAGACACCAATTTAAAGTGATAGGATGGAAAAATTTTCCAAGCAAATGATACCAAAAAGGAATCAGGAGTTGCTATTCTAATATCAGACAAAATAGACCTTAGAGTTAATCAGAAGAGACAAGTAGGATCACTACATCCTTATTAAAGGAACAGTTAACCAGGAAGACTTCAGAATACTAAATGTTTATGCACCAAACTCAGGGGAGCCAAACTTTATAAACATAATTCTGCAGGACCTCAAGACATGGATTAATCCTAGCACAGTAACAGTGGGGGACTTCAATACCCCACTGAACCCCTTGGATAGATCAACTGGAAAAAAATAGAGAGACATTAGAACTGAACAATACAATACAACAAGTGGACCTCACAGACATCTACAGAATATTCCACCCAAACACCAGTGCCTCACAGAATATTCTCCAAAATCTACCACATACTGGGACACAAAAGAAATCTCAACAAATACAAAAGAATTGAAATTAGTTCATGCATTCTATCAGACCACAGTGGAATAAAGCTCAGTATTCGCACCAGAATAATCCCGACTAGCTACAAGAACACATGGAGAATAAACAACACAATCCTGAATAATGAATGGGTCAGGGAAGAAATAAGCAATGAAATTAAAGTACTCATGGAACTAAATGAAAAAGACAATACAATAAAACAAAACTTATGGGTTACTTTAAAAGCAGTCCAAAGAGGGAAATTTATAGCCTGAAGTCCCAACATTAAAACAACAGAGGGGCTGGAGAGATGGCCTAGCGGTTAAGAGCACCGACTGCTCTTACAGAGGACCCGGGTTCGATCCCCAGCACCCACATGGCGGCCGAGAGCCGTCTGAAACTCCAATTCCAGGAGAACTCCAGCTCCAGGGGAATCCGAGACCCTCTTCTGACCTCCGCGGCGTTGCACGACACGGGTGCACAGACTTGCATGCAGGCAGTACATTCATACACATACAGAAATAAATAAAATTAATAAAAAAAAATTTAAAACAACAGAAAAGGAACAAATAAGCAATCTAACACTGCAGCTAAAAACACTTGAGCGATGCCAACAAATGAGCCCTAAACCCAACAGACATGAATAAATAACAAAAATCAGAGCAGAAATCAATGAAGTAGAAAGAAAGAAAACAATACAAAAAAAAATCAATGAATATAAAGCTGGTTCTTTGAAAAGATAAACAAGATAGACAGAACTCTATCCCAGTTAACCAAAAGACAGAAAGAGCAACTCCAAATCCATAGTATTCATGATGAAAAGGGAAACATCACAAGAGATAAAAGATCCAGACACTCATAGGAGAATACTTCAAAAACCAATACTGCACTAAATTTGAAAACCTAAGAGAAATGGATGAATATCTGAAATCCTGGGAATCAACAATGCTTAACCAAGAAGAGATTGACAGTTTAAACAGAACTATAACATTTGAGGAAATTGATTTATTAAAAAAATTCTCCTAATTAAAAAAAGCCCAGGCCCAGATGGTTTCACAGCAGAATTCTATAAAACATTTAAAGAGGTCTTACAACCATTACTACCCAAACTTCTCAGAAAGACACAAACAGAGGGAAATCTCCTAAATTCCTTCTATGAAGCCAGCATCACTCTAATACCAAATCCAGGGAAAGAAAAAACAACCAAAAAAGAAAACTATAGACTCATCTCATTAATGAACATAGATGCAAAAATTCTAAACAAAATACTTGCAAATTGCATACTTTTTGATGTGCAAATACACATCAAAAAGATCGTCCATCAGGATCAAGTTGGATTCATACCAGAAATGGAGGGATGGTTCAACATAGGTAAATAAATAAAATCATAAACCACATAAAGGGATTGAAAGACAAAAACCACATGATCATCTCAATTGATGCAGAAAAAGCCTTTGACAAGATCCAGCATTCCTTCATGTTTAAAGTTCTAGAGGGAATTGGAATGAAGGGAACATTCTTCAATATAATCAAAGCCATAAACAACAAACCCACAGCCAACATCATCCTAAATGGAGAAAAATTAGAAGCATTCCCCTTAAAGGCAGGAACCCAGCTAGGCTGCCCCATATCACCACTCCTATTCAATATAGTGCTTTAAATGCTTGCTAGAGAAATAAGGCAAGAAAGGGAAATCAAAAGAGTGTGAATTGGAAAATACGAAGTCAAACTATCCCTTTTTGCAGACAATATGATAGTTTACCTATAGGATGCTAAAAACTGCAGCAGAAAACTCCTAGAAATGATTAAGAGTTTCAGTAAAGTGGCAGTATGCAAAATTAACTTAGAAAAATCATTAGCCTTTCTTTTTTTTTAATGTATCACTGTTGCTGATCATTAGCCCTTCTTTATACCAACAACAAGCAACTGGAGAATGAATTTAAGGAGACCTTCCCAACACAATAGCCTAAAAAATACCTGGGAACAAACTTAGCCAAAGACACCAAATATCTCTACAATGAAATGTTTAAACCCCTGAGGAAAGAGATTGAAGTAGACATCAGAAGATGGAAAGACCTCCCATGCTCATGGATTAGAAAAAATTAATATAGTAAAATTGTTCATTCTACCCAAATTAATATACAGATTCAGTGCAACCCCTATTAAAATCCCCAAGAGTTTCTTCACAGACTTGGAAAAAACGTCATTAAATTCATATGGAAAAACAAAAGACCCAGAATAGTTAAAGCAACCCTGAGAGAAAAATGCAATACAGGGAGGAATCACCTTACCATACTTAAAGCTGTATTATAGGGCTATAGTCATAAAGACAGCTTGGTACTGTCACAAGTACAGACCTGTTGACCAATGGAACAAAACTGAAGATCCAAACTCAAGCTCATACAATTTCAGCCACCTCATGTTTGACAAAGGGTCCAAAAAGCTCATTGGAGGAAAGATAGCATCTTCAGCAAATGGTGCTGGCAAAACTGGATCACCATTTGTAGAATAAAATTAAACCCCTACCTCTCATCCTGTACAAAAAATCCAGTCTAAATGGATCAAAGATCTCAATGTGAAACCAGAAACTCTGAAGGTGATAGAAGAAAACATTGGTAGCAACCTACAAGACATAGGCATAGGTAAAGACTTGCTAAATCAAACAGCAGCTGCACAGGAAATAAGGTCAACAGTTGACAAGTGGGATCTCAACTCAAAAGCTTCTGTACAGTGAAAGAAACAATCAAGAAAGTAAAGAGAAAATCCACAGAGTGGGAGAAAACCTTCACCAGTAATACATCCGACAGAGCATTAATACCTAGAATATATAAACTACTCAAAAAACAAAGAAGAAAATAAATGACTCATTCAAAAGGTGGAGTAAAGAGCTGAACAGAAACTTCACAAATGAGGAATAAAGATAGTTGAGAAACATCATAAAAAGTGTTCAACATCGTTATAATTAAGGAAATGCAAATTAAAACACTCTAAGATATCATCTCACTCCAATAAGACTGGCTAAAATCAAGAAAACAAAAGACACCAAATGCTGGTAACATTATGGGGAAAGAGGAACATTCATTCACTGCTGGTGGGAATGTAAACTCCTACAACCACTATGGAAAGCAGTGTGGAGAACACTTAAAAGACTCAAATGAGCCTACCACCTGACCCAGCCATACCACTCTTGGGTATATACCCACAAGACTCATCCTACTGCAAAGATACATGCACATTTGTGTTTATTGCAGCTCTCTTCACAATAGTGAAGAGCTGGAACCAATCCAAATGTCCCTAACCAGAGGAGTGGATAACAAAAATGTGGTACATCTATACAATGGAGTTCTATGCAGCCATAAAGAAAGATGACATCATGAACTTTGCAGGTGAATTGATGGAACTTGAAGCCATTATCCTAACTGAAGTAATACATTCCCCCCAAAACAAACAGGAATGGTTTCCCTCACCTGTGGATGCTAACACTAAATCCTCCAGTTGAATGGCGAGGTGAGCAATGTTATTGTTATATTTCTTTTTATCTGAAAACAACTGTGCTATTATAATGTAAATCTCTTAATGGGTCCTAGAACTAATTTACCACTTATTTTCAGTCATTGTAATTCCATATATGGGTGGAAGGTATGTATTCATATTTTAGAGTAATATAATATTAAAGGGAAAAATGTGAATTCCTAAACATATTTCAGAATCAACATACAGTTTATTTCTGGAGGACATAATTCTGGTACATATGTGATGTTTATATAGGCATATTTTGGAGCAATATAAATGGGAGAGAACAACAACAGCATAAGGACTGGGTCAATAAATAGATTGATACAGTTAAATTCTGCCAAAAACAATAAACCTTTGCAGAGAAAAAGTTTAAAAAGACTGAGAGAAAGATACAGGACATATATGGCAGAATGTATGAATTGGGGTGGTGTTGGGGGAAATGAAAGGGAAATATGTCTAAATTGAACAGAAAAATGATGTATGAAATACACAAAACATTAATAAATATATTTTATTAAAAATGGCTAATAAGTACTTTAAAATTTTTTCAGCATCCAGGAAAATACAAATAATATCTGTTTGGGAGTCCCACACTCTATCAAGTATTGGCAAATGTATTGGAATTGTTTCCACTGAGAGTAAGCAAAATGGTGGATATGTTTGAATTAATTGTGGTGTACTGTACATATATAAAAAAATCCCATTGTGTGTGTATATAGTTCTTCCTAATTCCAGTCCAAATGACCATCAGCAAGAAATAAATGACAACAAAGGCTAGTGAGGTTGTGGAGAAAGAACAGTTATTCATTCTGAGTGAAAGTTTAAACTCGGGCAGCCACTTTGGAAATCAGTATGGAGGTTTCCCAAAATTTAAAAGTAGAAGTACCAAATAGCTCATCTATACCATGCTTCTGTGTATGCTTAAGGGGATATAAGAACTTTAAAAATGAACAGAGATGACTGCATATCCATTTCCATAGCTACACTATTCGCAACAGCTAGAAAAGGAACCTGCCCGCATATCTGTTATCAGATGAATGGATAAAGAAATATGATACATATACACAACTCTAATGGCTAGAATAATTTCAGTAAGAGGAGCATAAGGAAGAACATGGGTCCATGTACTTGGTTGTTCTTAGGAAGACAGCAGAACGTGGGCCTAGCATCCATAGTCAATTCTTTCAAATTAACTAGTTACTTCCTGCCACATCTACCTCACCATACCAAGAGGAAGGTAGAAGAAAGCCCAGACTAGTGATATCATGTTTGCTTAGTGGTCAATCCCTTCAAAGAGACACAGAGAAAGGCAGTGTATCAGTGAATATAGTGGCGGGTTTCCATTGATGGATGGAAATGCAGGATGTAATCATGCTGTACTCTGCATATGAAATCGTGACCCATCATGCATATATACAACAATGACTAGTCAACCAGTAACAATATTAACAAAAAGAGATCCAAAAGTAATTATAGTGGGGTTGGGGAGATGGTTCCAAGGGTGAGAGTGTTTGCTTTGTAAGCATGAGGACCGGAATTCACTTCTCCACAGGCATAAGACTCATGGAATACTGCTCCTGGCTGTAACCACAGCATTGGGAGGCAGAGCAGGGATGATCACTGGCCACAAGCCACTGGCCCATTCAAAAACTGGCAAACTATGGCCACAGTAAGACACTGTCTCAGGGAAATAAGGCAGAGAGTTCTAGAGCAGACTCTAGCTTCCACAGACATGTGCACCAGCATATACATAAATACATAAATACACATATGTATCAGGATGGGCCACATTTTTTCAGAAGTGAGACAATTTTTATGATTTATCCGTCTGTTTCCTAAAAGAGGGACATGTGAAGCTGTCATGAAAAATGAAGACATCACTTTTCACAGACTCCTGCGTCTAGAATCTCATCAAATGAGAATTGCAACTCCCTTCAGCACTGCTGCATCTAAGGTCAGGTGGATTGTCTGTTCAATACTGTTTTCTAAAAACCACATATTACACACAAACAGTCTGTCAGTATAAAGCCCAATTTCGGGAAATGGGAGTTAAAATACAGTATAGATTTAATTATAGTTTAAGTCATTTGATGGAAGAAAAAAAAATACATCAATGTATATGTCAATTCCCAAAAAGAATTGAAGTAGTTTATGTTAAGAACCAAGCAAACACGAACCATTCTGATGTTCTTTTTGTAAATTTCTAAATCCCTGTATTTCTACCAGGTCTGACAGCACTTTTATTTTAGCAATGAATACGCAATGATAACACTTCTTAGAAATCCTAGACCAAAGATAAAGCCATCTCCCCAGCTATCCATTTCCACAAATAATCTCTCCTCCTCAAATCCCCCTCAGTTTCTCTCATCTCAGACACGGCCCATCCTGTTTTCCCAGGGCACAATGGTGTAAAGCTGCCTTCTTTTCACACAGTTGAAGGCTCTGTTCTTTGTAACAATTGTGCTGTGTCCTCTACAGACAGTCATCTGTTCACCCTGTGGATATGAGTGTCTTGTTATCTGTCAGGCTTCAAAGTGGGCTCATGTATCCAAGCCTGGGATGCTTGTTGGTGCCAGTCTCCTCCTGGGCCCGGGAAGTGATTTCATGGCTCCCTCAGCCCCTCAGGAGATATTTGATCATTTTCCTGATTGCTTAGATACTATTCACCTTTTTTCCATATCAGTGGACAAACTCTTTCTCATCAGGCCCATGTTGTGAATGAACAGTAATCAGAGACGCTGTATACCATTTCACTGTTTCCCAAATAGTGCAGAGGGTAAAATAATCAAATAAACGGCTTGAACAAAATCTTCCTCAAAAGCTTTGTTATTTGCTCCCAAATTCATTTTTCTGTGGACCACCAATGCCAGGTTAGAAAGCAACATAGACTCACCTTTCTGGATTTGGCACAGTTACCTTTATTAAATATGAAATAGGAGGTAATTGCAACCTTTCATATGAACTTATAAATCATTATAGGCCCAGTTATTGCTTTTTCTTCTGAGAAAACATATTATAAAGTAACTAACTCACTTGTTATAACTCTGGTATAAATTTCAGCCTGGAGCCAGTTTGCCAGAGGTGAGAATTAATTGGGGAAAGAAGTTTCAAGCCAAGGGGACAGGTATTTATTGGGAATATGTTAGGTATCAGTTATTATTACAATATGCAATTTTGGCTATCCTGTGTGTAGGGGGTTATGTAAAAGTTTATTTAAAAAACAGGCAGTGGACCAGCTTATCCATTTAAATTAGACATTTTGGCTTATGGATTTTTAATTTGCATTTATTGATTGATTCATTCATTTATGAATTCACTTGCTGGTTGTGGAGGGTGTGTGTATGTCAAATGTGCATGCAGGAGTGAGAGGACAGCCTATAGGGGTAAGAGGACAGCATGTAGAAGACAGAGGACAGCATGTAGAAGTCAGAGGACAGCATGTAGAAGACAGAGGACAGCATGTAGAAGTCAAAGGACAGCATGTAGGAGTCAGAGGAGAGCATGTAGGAGTCAGAGGACAGCGTGTAGGATTCAGGCTGGTCCTCTTATTCAGGCTGGTCCTCTTATTCCACTATATGTTCTCCAAATACTGAACTTAGTTCATTGGTCTTGAATGCAAAGCAATCTTTCCCACTGAGACATCTCAGTAATCCCGAGCTTACATTTTAAAAATTGTATTAAGAACAATTAACATGAAAACTATTACCTGAACACATTTTGAAGGGCACAATAATTGTTATCATTTGGGGGAGGGGGGTTGAGACAGTGTCTCCCTTTAGTCCCAGCTGGCCTAGAGCTCGTTCTGTAGAGCAGGCTGGCCTTGAACTCACAGAGATCCACTTGCCTCTGCCTCCCTATTGCTGGGATTAAAAGTGTGCGCCACCATGCCTGGCAATATTTGTTATCTTTAGGCATTGCATTACATGGAAAATTTCTACAACCTGTTCACCTTTTATAACCAAAACCTTTCAAACAATTACTCAACTCACTTGTACAACCCTGAGTCCTGGTACCCACCATTCTTCTGAGTGTGAAACGCTTCGATTCCCCACACAATGACATGGTTCACATTTGTGTCACATTTGTGTCATGCTTGCTCCACTGCCATGCCTTTCAGGAGTGTCCTTGTAGTAATGGCAGGTCACAGGGGAAATCCTTTTCATTTTAGGTATAACTTCACATTTCCTTATCCACCATCTGCTCATAGACTCTCAGATGTTCTTCATGTTTGGGCTTTGTTAAGGCTAGGATGAATGTGGAAGTGTACATCTGTATTTGAGGGAGGTCCTGCTTTCAATTCTTTTACAAATCCCTAGAAGTGATATTGCTGGTTCATAAAGTAGCTCTAGTTCTAAAGTTTTGAAGAACCTCCATTCTGTTTTCCATAATAGTTCCAACAATTATATTCCCCTAACAGGATATGAAAGATTGATTGGATTTCTCCATATCCTTGCCAATACATGGTATCTCTACATAGAGGTTTGTGTTTTCCTGTTGATTAATGGTGCGGTGAATCCCAGCTACCAGCCATTTATATGTGCTCTGGGGAATGGGGTAGCTAAGTCCTTTGAAACTGTAAAATTCTTAGAAGAAAACATATGGGAAAAGGGTCATGAAGTGTTTCCTTGATTGCACCACCAAAGCACAGGTAACCAAAGAAAAATTAGATAGCTTGCATCAAACTCATCACACTCATGAGCCCATAGTAGCTGAAGTTACCTCCACAAGTTCTACATGAGATCAATCAGGCTAATGTTCCAGCACCAGTGGAGTAGATGGTCTCTAGAACCCAGCCCTCATGGTGATGTTGTCTCTTCTGGGGAAGAGAGGGAGAGTCACTCTTTCTAAAAGAGGTGGCCACTGACAGGATCCCATGATCCTGTGAATGGGCACCTACCTTGCACTAACTGGACTTAGTGCCTTGTAAAAAAAAATATGAAGATGGAGGCCAGAAGAATGTGTTGGATCTTCTGAAACTTGAATTAAGGACAGTTGTCAACAAGACTTACTTAAGCTGTTTTGTGCTTCAGAAGTTCTCTCTTCAGCAGTGGCCATGGTGTTTTTTTTACTTGAGGTCCTACCCAGACTCCTGTCAGTGATTGATTGTCACTGGAAAAATTAGCCTGGGATCAGCCTCTACTGACCAGGGACAAATTAAGAAGCACCTCATTGTCATCTGTGTTAGAGAAAGCAGCCTCAAGCAGAAGTGGAGCCTGCGCCCCCCAGAACGCAGCAGTGTATGAGATTGACCTCTGCTCTATGGAGCTCCGGACTAGCTTGGCAAGAGCTTGTTGGTCTCTCTAGTACGAAATCAGAAGTAAGAAACTGAAGTCTAGACCAACCAGGCTTGTATACCTAATAAGAAGACAACAGCCAGGCATGGTGGTGCACGCCTTTGATCCTAGCACTTGGGAGGCAGAGGCAGGCAGATCTCTGTGCGTTCAAGGCCAGCCTGGTCTACACAGTAAGTTCCATGCCACACCCTGTCTCAAAAAGAAAAAAAAACCCAAAAAGACAATAAAGGCATATGCAGAATACAAGCAAAATCAGTCTTCAGTTCAACAAAGAAACACTTGAATTTCATACCAGAATCACAAACAACAAAAGAAATGCACATGCCAAAAGCACAACAAAAAAACAATAACATGAAAAACCCAAATAATAAGTCTCCACTAAGTACTACTAGTTCTATATTGAGGACCCCCTAGATATAGTCCAGGACACAGATCTCAAAAAAGAACTATGAACATGATCAATGAAGTCAAGGAACTTAAAGAACACACAAGCAAACAAATCAAACAACTAAAAGAAGATAGGGATAAACTAAAGGAAGATAATGAAAAACTTTGAATGAATTAAAAAATATAGAAATACTGAAGAAAACTCAGGCTGAAATGAAAAAAGAAGTAGAACACTCAATAAGACACCTGGAAAGGATTGGAGAAAGCATTGGTAACAGTGCTGACAGACTGAAGTAGAAAATAGAATATCAAGACTGGAAGACCACATGGAAGAACAAAGTTTATAAAAAATTTTAAAAAACCCACAGGAATGGAATGATCAGGAATTCTGGGAAACCATGAAAAGACCAAATCTATACAACATAGGTATAGAGGAAGAAGAATCACAGGATAATGTTATAAACCAGATTTTCAACACATTTGTAGGAGAAAATTTCTCTAAATTAAGGACAGATATAACCATAGAAATATAGGAAGTACACAGAACACCAAATAGAAAGGACCAGAAAAGAAATTCTCCATGCTATATCATAGTAAAAACACTAGATGTACAAAACAAAGAGAGAGTACTGAAAGCTGCAAAAGAAAAACAAGTCACATAAACAAAGAAAATTCATTGGAATTATAGCTGATTTTTCAATGCAAATGATAAAGCCAGAAGAGCTTGGGCCAAAGTACTCCCTGTTCTAAATGACTATAGATGCCAACCTAGAATATTTTACTCACCAAAAATTTCTATTATACTTGAAGGAGAAAGAAAAATCTTTCATGACATAAATACGCTGAAAGAATTCATGTCCAGAAAACCTTTGGAGAATGCTTGAGGCTGTACAAAGAGCAGAAGAAAGGAATGACTATACCCAACCAGCAACAGAGAATAGTTAATGAAGGTTTAACTGTAGAAATACAAACCTAGACTAAGAATGAAACAAACAGAACAAACCTCAATAAATACAAAAAAATTGAAATAATTCCATGCATATTATCAAACCACAATGCAATAAAACTTAATATCAACACAAGAAGAAGCCCTACTAATGGAAAGTAATGGAAACTAAACACACTCTTGAGTAATGAATGGCTCAAATGAGAAATTAAACATAAATAAAAGTATTCCTGTATTTAAGCGAAAAGGACAATACAACACAGTAAAACCTCTGCGACACTTTAAAAGCAGTCCTAAGAGGGAAATTTATAGCTCTAAGTGCCTACATATGAGTTCAAGGCCAGTCTGGTCTACAGAGCAAGTTCCAGGCCAGCTGGGGCTACAGGGAGACCCTGTCTCAAAAAGACTAAACAAACAAACAAAAGCAGAAAAAGCACAAATAAATGACTTAACATTGCAAATCAAGACTCTTGAAAGACAACAACAAGTGAATCCTAAACCCAACAGATGAGAAGAAATATCAAAAATCAGAGCAGACATTAATGAAACAAAGAAAGCAAACAAAAATCAATGAGTCCAAGAAAGGGTTCTTTAAAATGATAGACAATGTAGACAGACCCTTAGCCCAATTAACCAAAAGAAAGAAAAAAGCAACTCCAAATGAACAAAATTAGAAATGAAAGGGGATATATTACAACAGATAACAAAAAGATCCAGAATATTATACAGGAATACTTTAAAAACCTTAGTCTATTAAATTTGAAAAGCTAAAAGAAAAGGATGGATACCTGAAATCATGGGAATCACCATAGCTTAACCAAGAGATCGACAGCTTCAAAAGACACATAACTTATAAAGAAATTGAAACAGTAATACAAAACCTCCCAAATAAAATAGCCCAGGCCCAGATGGATTTACAATAGAATTTTATCAGACATTTAAAGAGGACCTTCAACCAATATTATTTAAGTTATTCAAAAGGGTAGAAACAGAGGCAAATGTACCAAATTCCTTCTTTGAAGCCAGCACCACTCCAATACCAAACCAGGCAAAGATAAAACTAAAAAAAAAGAAAATTATAGATCCATATCTTTGATGAATATGGATACAAAAATTCTCAACAAAATACTTACAAATCCCATACAAACACACATTAAGAAGGTCATCCAGCTGGGTGTGGGGGCACACACCTTTAAGCCCAGCACTTGGAAGGCAAAGGCAGGTGGATCTCTGTGACTTTAAGGCCAGCCTGGTCTACATAGCAAGCTCCAGACCAGCTGGGACTAAAGGAAGACCCTGTCTCAAAAGACCAAAAAAGAAAAAAAAAGGTCATCCAATATGATCAAGTAGCATTTATTTATTCCAGAGATGCAGGGATTCTTCAACATAAATAAATAAATAAATAAATAAATAAATAAGACATAAATCATATAAATTGACTCAAAGATAAAAACCACATGGTCATCTCAATTGATGCAGAAAAAACATTTGATAAAATTCAGCATGGCTTTATATTTAAAGTCCTAGAGAGAATTGGACTGGAGGAAACATACCTCAACATAATTAAACCTATGTACAACAAACCCAGAGTCAACATCATTCTATATGAAGAAAAATTAGAAGCATTCCCCTTAAAGTCAAGAACCTGACAAGGCTGCCCACTATCTCCTCTCCTTTTCAACATAATGTTTGAAACTCTTGCTTGAACAATAAAACAAAAGAAGGAAATTAAAGGAGCACCTCTTGGAAAAGAGGAAGTCAAACAATTACTTTTTCAGGATGACATAATATTACACCTAAGGGATACCAAAAATTCCACCAGAAAACTCCTAGAAACGATTAACAGTTTTAGTAAAGTAGCAGGTTACAAAATTAATGTACAAAAATCAGGAGCCTTTCTATATGCCAATAACAAGCAATTGGAGAAGGATTTCATGGAAACCCTCCCGCTCAAAATAGCGTCAAAAATAATCTCAGAACAAATGACCAAAGCTATTAAAGATCTGTATGATGAATGTCTTAATCTTTGAAGAAGGAGATTGAGGAAGACATCAGAAGATGGAAAGACCTCCTATGCTCAAGGATTGGAAGAATTAATATAGTAAAAATGACCATCCTACCCAAAGTAAGATTCAATACAATCTCAATCAAAATCCCCATGACTTTCTTCACAGAAGTAGAAAAAAATCCTAAAATTCACACAGAAAAACAAAAGACCCTGAATAGTCAAAGCACCCCTGAGCAAGGCAACCTTGAGCAGGAGGAGGGGGTTACCATGTCAGATTTCAAACTCTGTTACAGAGTGATAGAAAAATAGCCTCGTACTGGCACAAAAACAGACCCATAGATCAATGAAGCAAAACTGAAGACCCAAACATAAATAGATGGAATTTTAGTCACCTCATATTTGACAAAGGGGCAAGAACACTCAATATAGGAAAGGCAGCATCTTCAGCATGTGGTGCTGGCAAAACTGGATCACCAACTTAAAGAATGAAAGCCATACTGTTCGTCTTGTAAAAAAATCAACTCTAAAAGGATCAAAGCTTTCAGTGTGAAACTGGAAATTCTGAAAATGATAGAAGAAAATGTTGCAGTAACCTACAAGATATAGATGTAGAAAAAAGGCTTTCTAAATCACACAGTAGTTGCGCAGGACACAAGGTCAACAATCAGCAAGTGAAACCTTATTAAACTAAAAAAGCTTCTGTACAACAAAAGAAACAATCAAAGAATTGAAGAGAAAACCCACAGAGTGGGAGAAAATCTTCACCAGTGATACATGTGACAGAGGTTTAACATTCAGAGCATATAAATTACTCAAAACACAAAGGACCAAGAAAGCAAATGACCCAATTAAGAGAAGGGCTAAAGCTAGGCATGGTGGTGTATGCCTTTAATCCCAGCACTTGGGAAGGAGGCAGAGGCAGGTGGATCTCTGTGAGTTCAAGGCCAGCCTGGTCTACAGAGTGGGTTCCAAGCCAGCTGAGGCTACATGGAGACCTTGTCTCAAAAAAAAAAAAAATGTGCTAAAGATCTGAATAGAGATTTCTCAAGAGAAGAAATACTGATGGCCAAGAAACATTTTAAAAAGTGCCTAACATTGTAAGTAATTAAAGAAATGCAAATTAAAACCCCTTTAAGAGTTCATCTTACCCAAGTAAAACTGGATATGATCAAGAAAACAAATGATACCAAATAGCTAGAGAAGTTGTGTATTTATCTCTGCTCTTTTTACAATAGGAAAGAGCTGTTGTGTTCCTCAGCTGATGAGTGGATAATGAAAATGTCATACATTTACACAATGGAATTCTATGTAGCAGTAAAGAAAGACAACATCATGAAATTTGCAGGTAAATAAATGGAACTAGAAGATATTATGCTAAGTGAAGTAACACAGTCTCAGAAAAACAAATGATGCATATTATCCTTCATTTGTGGATCCTAGCACCAAATCCTTATATGTAAATCAAAGTAGGTATTTGGTCAGTAAAGATAATACCACTCTGTGGGTTTTCTCTTCACTTCTTTGATTGTTTTTTTTTTTTATTTTCAATCTTATTTCCTGTCCAGCTTTTTTTTGTTTCCGATAGTTTTTTCCTACGTCTGTGTCTTGTAGGTTACTGCCAACTTTTTCTTCTATCACCTTCAGAGTTTTGGGTTTCACATTGGGGTCTTTGATCCATTTGGAGTTGATTTTTGTGCATGGCAAGAGGTAGGGGTTTAGTTTTATTCTCCTACAAGTGATGATCCAGTTATGCCAACACCATTTGTTGAAGATGCTGTCTTTCTTCCATTGAGTCTTCTTGGCCCCTTTGTCGAATATTGGATGTGCTCAGGTTTGGACCCTCAATTATGCTCCATTGATCTACAGGCCTGTATTTATGCCAATACCAGGCTGTTTTTATGACTATAGCCCTGTAATATATTTTGAATTCTGGTATGGCAATCCCCCCTGTATTGCTCTTTTTGCTCAGGGTTGCTTTGGCTATACGGGTCTTTTGTTTCTCCATATGAACTTTAGAATGTTTTTTCCTAGGTCTGTGAAGAAACTTGTGGGGATTCTAACTGGGATTGCACTGAATCTGTATATTACTTTGTAGGATGGTCATTTTTATTATATTGATTCTTCCAATCCATGTGGATGGGAGGTTTTTCCATTTTCTAGTATCTTCCTCAATCTCCTTCTTGAGGGATTTAAAATATTCTTTGTAGAGATTTTTGGTGTGTTTTGTCAGGTTTATTCCTACATTATTTATTTTTTTGGAGGATATTGTGAGTGGGAAAGTCTCCTTCTATTTCTTTTCCAATTGCTTGTTATTGCCATAAAGAAAGGCTACCAATTTTTGTAAGTTAATATTGTATCCCACCACTCTACTGAAGCTATTGATGTTTTCTAGAAGTAGTCTAGTGGTAAACTATCATGTCATCTGCAAAAAAGGATAGCTTGACTTCTTTTCCAATTAGTACTCCTGTGATTTCCTTTTCTTGTCTTATGGCACTCTCAAGCATTTCAAGCACTATATTGAGGAGGAGTGGGGATAAGGGGCAGCCTTGGCAGGTTCCTGACTTTAAGGAGAGTGCTTCTAATTTTTCCCCATTTAGAATAATGCTGGCTGTGGGTTTATTTTATATGGGTTTAATTGCGTTGAGGATTGTTCCCTCCAGTCCGATTCCCTCCAGGACTTTAAACATGAAGGCATGCTGAATTTTGTCAAAGGCCTTTTCCATGTCTATTGAAATGACCATGTGTTTTTTGTCTTTCAGTCCATTTATGTGCTTTATGATGTTTATTGATTTACATATGTTGGACCATCCCTGCCTCTCTGCTATGAATCCAGCTTGTTCATGGTGGATTTCCTTTTTATCTTTTTGAGACAGGGTCTCCCCTTTAGTCCAAGCTGGCCTGGAGCTCTGTATGTAGACTAGGCTGGCCTCGACCTCACAGAGATCTGCCTGCCTCTGCCTCCTGAGTGCTGAGATTAAAGGCACATGCCACCATGCCTGGTGACTGTGGAAGTTTTAACCACAAAGAAATTATACATGTTTATCAACATAGACATGTTGATAAACAATGTGTATATATATATATATATATATATAACATATATTTAAACAATGTATACATATATATATATATGCATGAAACATTATGTGACCCTTGTAACATGTGCAACTTTATATTTGTATATATCAGCAAAGATAACAAATATGAAATGGAGAGAGGGATATGTTGGAAAGGGACCCATTGGGAATTAGAAGGAGAAAACGGTGGTAAATGTGATCGTATTTCATTTTGTGTATACATGAAATGATCAAGAATAAAGAAAAATTAAATGTTCTGCATAACAGAAAGAAACAACCAGAGTAAAAATACAATCCATTGACTAGGAAAGCATCTGTCAATCATACATTTAGCAAGGGTTAATCTCCAAAGCATATAGAGGGTAGTAAAAACAAACAAACAAACAAACAAATCAATATTGGTTACCTTTCTGAGGGAAAAGTTAGATTGGATTAATTTACCAGGAAAGTGAGAGTTGGAAAAGAACAAATACAAAGCAACCATGCAGAGAGTCAGAAATCAAGTCGAGTGTTCCCTGACTGCACAGTGTGGTCATTCACACCACTGTGCAAGCATAGACACACACAGACACTGCAAAGCATGATAGTCTATTGGGTGTAAGGATGTGAGAACATGTAGTAAGCTGTTGCTATAGGCTACTGTATACTCTGCATTCTCCGAGATATAATAAAATCCCTGTTTCATTGGTGTGCCAATTCCATGGAAACATAATGTATGACTTTTGGTTTTTGATATGAAGCATTAGGGACTTGTATGTCACTCCTTCCCCCAAGAAAAAAAGAAAATTAAAGTACCATGCATTCTCCCTAGATCTTTCAGGTAGCTGAGGTAGTATGGAACATCACCAGTATATACATTTAAAAGATTCCCAACAGAGGCTGCGGCTGCTGCTGAAGCCTGACAGGGACTCTTCATCTGTTAGTTATTGTATTGATCGCTTGTTTGAGACAGGGTGAACATTTAGTCCAGGCTAGTTTCAATTTCAGAATTTCCCTGCCTTAGCTTTCCATACCTAAAAATGATCACCATACCTAAAAATCTCTTTTAAATTATAGTTGAGAAACTATAGTTGAGATCAAGAATATACCACCTTAAGAGATAAAAATGTGTGGGGGTTCTCAGCTTTAGGGGAGCTTTGTTCTTTTCTCAGACTTACTAGGAGAAGCCTAATCAGATTTTCGGTACCAACATCTGAGCAAATTCCCTTGTCCTTACAGCAGGGAAAGACAGAGACACAGTTCTAGTACTTTAACTTTCCTCTCTTTCCTATAGATAGGGTTGTAGCTGAGAAGCAGGTCTGAAGGTCACAGCCCAGGAAACAGCCTCCCTAGAAGACTGAGTGCTAACCATGGAGACACTGTGTACTCTTTTCCCACACCTTGCCTCCACAGGCATAGGCTTCCTATAGAGTTGCAGGAAGTTGTAGCTGAGATGTCCTTTAAATACAGTGTTCTTAACTGTTCTTGTTTCCTTTCGGCCTTGTTGTGATAAAACACTGAGCAAAAACAGAGTAGGGGAGAGGAGACTTTTCTCATCTTCCAGATTCTAAGTCATCATTGAGGGAAGTCAGGCTGAGGACTCATGGTGGGAGCCTGAAGCAGAAGCCGCAGAAGCATGCTGTGTGTTGACTTGCTCCCTAGTCTGCTCACAGGCTCACGCTTAGCTAGCTTCCTTCATACAATCCAGGACCAGCTGCCTGGAAAATAGCACTATCTGCAGTGAGCCAGACCCTCTTATATCAATTAACATTCAAAACAACCCCCTGCAGATAGACATTTCCACCAACCAACCTAATAAAGACAATTATTCACTTTAGACTTTACTTACTGACTTTTATTTTATGTTTATGAGTGTTCTGTGTACATGTATGTAAGTGCTCCCATGCATGCAATGCTAAGAGAGGCCAGAAGAGGGTGTTGGATCCCCTTGAGCTGGAGTTACAGATGGTTGTCTGCTGCTATGTAGGTGCTGGGAACTTAACCCAGTCTTCTGCAAAAGCTCCCAGTGCTCTTAACTGCTGTGCATCTCTCAAACTCCAAGACTTTTTTTCCTTTATAGGTGATCATGCTGAGAGTCAATGCTAACTAGGACACTGTCTCTGAAATATGCCCCAAATTTAGCTTCCCCTCCTTTCCCCACTGCCTTGGTGGTAATTCAGCCATCACCTCTCACTGAAACTAATGACATTCTCATAGGCCTTTCTTGTCCCCAGTGTAAACAGTCTGTTTTCTATCATTTCTCCACAGGACTTCCTTAAACAGTAGATCTGACCATTGCTTTTAGCTCCTCTGCTTATCCAGTAATGACTGTAATGAGCACATTTTACCTTAATGGAGGAGCATTTGAGCGCACAGCACAGAGAGGTTCCCTACCACGGAGTTGCAACAGCTCCACTGAGTCATCCTCACAGTATCAACTATCATTGTGCACATTCACCAGTCACTTCCCCTGAACTATCACTATTTCATGTGTCAGAGATGAAACAATGATATATTAAAGCTATTCAGGCCACCTAAAATATGACAAAACAAGAGTATGAATTTGTCATTCATAGAAAGAGATGAGGAGAAAGACCTTGAAAGGCAGGAAGGTGGCCAGAGACCAACACAGCCACGTTACAGCAGAGGATCTGCTACATCTTTCCATCCAAGGAATTCTGAGAAGCTGTCAAATACTAGTTATAGCCAGTACTACAGAAGCACTGAGAAGGGACCCTGTGACTGTTTGTGGTCAGACAATCCTGGGTCAGGTCCAACAGAGCTGAATTTGAAGCTATGAACAATGAGAGATTGTGTAAGCTCCATAAGCCTTGCTCATTCATGCTTAAATCGCAGTTAAAGGCTATCTAGTACTAGGTACATAAAATGATTGTGCTCGCTAAATGAAGTGTTGGATGTGAGTGCTGAGTATACTTCCTACTTCCTGGCCTGGACTGAGTGATCAGTAAATTCTGATTGTTATCATTAGAGCTCAGAGTCCGGATGAACCACTGGCTGTGACTGTCAGTAGAGACCCTGTAGCCCATGCTGATTGGAGCTCATAATATCCTTCTAGTACTTGCTTTGCACTCAGTGCCTTCCTATTGCAAATGCCCCAGACTCCCTTTTGGTGACTTCGTGTACATGATATAGTGCTCAGCCTACATACAGGCTGGACAGGGATGACAGTTGTGCCTTTGAACTCATGCATTATATCATCCAAGTTAAGTCCTATCCAGTCAACCTTTTGAACCCAGATGTCCTTCTGTGAAAATTCATCCACTGGATTTAGTTACCTAAATCTTAGGTAAGACATGCTCTTCCTTACCCCGCAGTAATCAGTTTCCCGTAGTTCTCAGTCCTGGGCCAGTCCCCTACCCATTTCTCTTGCTCCACTTCAAGACCTTGTTGAGTTGGCATGGGTCCTATGCCTGATGCCAACATTACCACAAGTTCACATGTGCAAGCTTCCAGTCAACTGTAAGCCACCGCTTCCCTATATTCATGCACCAGCCCTGCTCTTACAATCTTTCTGTCCCCATCTTCAGCAATGATCCTGAGTATAGATGTCCCATCAAGGGATACACACTCTGGAGGCCCCCAATCTTTGAAGCTAATTATGGCCTACTGTTTGAATTGTACTCCATTGTGTAAGGAAGCTTTACTGGTGAGAATTGAGGGGGTGCACTCATTTTCTCTCTGCCCCTCAATCCATGATTTTCTATGAGACTTATGTGTAGAGGTTCAACTGTACATATGTCTTCTAGAGTTGGGCATCTTTTAGATATGGATTTTCCATGTCTTAACCAGTGGTAGAATTCTGAAATAGCCTCCATCTGTTGGAAAAAGAAGCTTTTTTGATAAGTGATATACAGTATGCTTATCTGTAAATATAAGTTCTGTATTTAGCATATGATGAGAACTTTCATTGGTCTGGAGATCTGACACAGGTAAGGTTTTCCCTAGGATCTATGTCCTCTCTAGTCCTGTGCATTTGGCTGAGTTTACAGTGGCTCTCAGGAGTTCTCTCTCACTGAGAGGGTTTTAAGTCCAATTAGGTAGGTGTTGGTTATCCCAGATAACAGTGCCACCACTGTAGCAATAGAGGTAGGTTCCTATGCAGCTCGTCACTAGTCTTCAGGGCTGGGTTGGGCCGTTGATTGGTTTACTTCCTTAGCAGCAGGCATATTATGCAGCATTGTGAGTGCTAAACTTCAGGGAAAAGGCTAGCAGGTCAGTTCCTGCTCTGTTATTCTAAGTCCTATTTTTGATATTCTGTCTTAAGTAGTAGGATCTTATTTTCTACTTCTAGTAGATAATCAAGAACTTTGGCAATAGCCTGTGTTATTTTGAGAGTCTCTTGGACCACTCTCACCAACCATTCTACGGGAGATGCCTTCCATCTGCCACGTGTTCCTTGCCACACAGCCCCCAGGTTGCACTACCTGTGCACTAATGTTCAGACAGTTCATGTGCCCTTCTCATGGGGTCTCAGGGACATCGCATTACACTTTGGATTCCCTAGCCACCCAAAGTCCAATTGTCTCAATTCTTTCTTCTTCTCTTCCTATCTCCCCCCTCCTTCCCCATCCCAGCATCCCCATTATCCTCCCCCTCCCCCTCTTTCTTAACCTAGCCCAGGACCCATCTGCCTTGAAAATAACACTGTCCACAGTGAACTGGAAGTTAGTGCCCTTTGCAAAGGACAAAAAGCATTTTTTGGACAAGCAACCTAGCTGCTTCCCCTTCAAATAGACAAGCCTAAGGTCTGTACTCTCCAGCCTCTAGAAGGCTCCCTGGGGGTTCAGCCAAGGAGATCTGTGACAGGCTCCCTTCCTTCCTTCCTGTCTCATTCCACTCTGTGCTCCTTGTTCACCTTCCAATTGAACTAGTTAAACTCAAATCATTACCTCATGTTAAGCTTCTGAGAGAACACATAAAGATATGAAACTTCGGTAATAGTAAGTGTGCTGGATAGCTTCTGTTAGCAACTTGACGTCAATGCCTGGGCAGAGGGAGCCTCAATTGAGGATGTTCCTCCACTGGAGTGACCTGTGGCTATGTCTATTGAATGACGTGGGACTTCCCAGCCCACTGTAGATGGTGCAGCCCACTGTGGGTGGTGCCAACTCCGGGCAGGGTCCTGTGTTATATAAGAAAGAAGGTTGAGCATGGCCCAGGGGGAGCAAGCCAGTGAGCAGTGTTCCTACATTGTCCGTGCTTTAGCTCCTGCCTCCAGGAGTTCCTGACTCCAGGTTCCTGCCTCCAGGTTCCTGCCTCTGGGTTCCTGTCCCCAGGTTCCTGGCCTAAGTTCCCTCAGTGATGAACTGTGACCTGGGAGATGTATGATAAAATAAACTCTTTCCTTCCAAAGCTGGTTTTGGTCAGTGTTTTTAATCAAAGCAATAAAAATAACTAAGACAGTAAGATTTAAATACAATGAAGGACATTTTAGTTAGTTATATAATAAGAGAAGCTTTGAGATACAGAAATAAAGTAAATGAGCTGAATTAGGATTTAAATGTATGAATTTGAAAGAAGTGATTATTTAGGTCATGGCAGAAAATAATAGATTGTGGATTGAATGTCTGTATCACCTCCTAATCCTTGTTAAAAGTCTGATAACCTAGTGGAATTAGGGTATAAGGAAGCACATACATTAAGCTAGATCATAGGGGCGAGGGCCTCATAATTAGGGTTAGAACAGTTAAACAAAGAGACACCACAGGGCTTGGTCTCTCTCTGAGCAGAGACTGTGGGAAGATTATGTAAAGACACAGCAAAATAATGTGACCCTCTGTGATCCACACACAGGTCCCATGCTGGAAACTTTGATCCTGACTTTTACCCTCCAAAACTATGGGAAAATAAATTTCTACTGTTTAAGCTGCACAGTCTCTGGTGTTGGTTACGACATTTTGAGCAGAATCTTGAAGGATGTATGACAATGCATGGTAGCTATTACTGGAAACAATCCTTGCTTCTATATTCATTTTCCGAAGAACCTCATAGTTTCTTCAGGAGAAAACTAAGGGCAGAAGGTCAGGACTGTTAGATGTTTTTTTTTGTGTGTGTGTGGTTTTTTTTATGACTAAGAAGGCAAAGAACAGCAGATCCTTAGTAGTAGATCATAAGCTTAAAGGACTTAGCCTCAGCAGGAGAGGGGGAGGATATGAAACCTTAATGGGAAAGAGTCTACAGGAACACTGAGATTCACATATGAGACCCAGGGAAGAATTCTGTACCCCACTGGGCTAGGGGCAGAATGGCCTCTTTCCCTTTAAAGATGTTGTAGGCTGAAACAGAAAAACATTAGTAGCATCCACATTTAAAGCCCTAATCTCCATAATTTTATAAAAATGTAATCCCCATGCTGGGCATGGTGGCACAAGCCTTTAATCCTAGCTCTCAGAAGGCAGAGGCAGGTGGATCTCTGTGAGTTCAAGGCCAGCCTGGTGTACAGAATGAGTTTCCAGCCAGTTGGGGCTACATGGAGACCTTGTCTCAAAAACACCAAAAAAAAAAATGTAATCCTCTAGATAACTTTGAGGTCTTCAAAGCAGTATAATGATAAATAATAAAGATTAAGATAGACCCATGAAGGCTTAAGTGTCAGACATAGTATCATTAAATGGAAAATAAATATGATATTCTTCTAGACTGAGCTTATTTAACAAGACATAGTCAAATCATTCTCTTTGTTCCATTTGCTTCTAGAAAACTCTGTTTTCTAGAAGCAAATGGAACAAAGAGAATGTGGACCAAAAGAGAGGGGTGTGTTTCAACAGATACATTGTAAGACTGCTGTACTGATGGTCTATTATCAGCACCTTGGCAGTGTGGAGAGATTATCTATAATCAGTTCCACTTTAGAGCAGAACTTTTGTCTATATTACCATATGTGTTGTCAAAATCTGTATTTGTCATGTATGACTCTAGAGTGGAGAGGATATGCATGAAGTTACTCTTTAACTGGGATGATATGCCTGGATGAAAAGCATTTCCCTCAGATGAGCATGGCTCTGAAGATAACATGTGCCAGGTCTGCCAACTCAGAGAGAAAGGTGAAGTCCTAGCAGGAAAGGAAGGCTCTCACTAAGTCCCAACACAACCCACACCGGATTGACCAGCAGGATTTGACTCTGATGACGGGAGATCAGACTGCCCAGATTAGGTGGATTGAGCTTCTCAAATCCTTTACTTTTGACAGAACTCCCACAATGCTTAAGTACAGGTGCATCAAGTAAATGGAAGCTAGGATAGTCCTGCCAGTGAATGGGACTATCAAAGACAGAGGAGAGAGGGGAAAGCGCTGAGAATTTGGAAGTGTTACTGGAATTTTGGGGTCCCTTTATGATGGCCAGATGACATAAGAGAAAGTGGGGACCCTTTTATGGTCCTTGGCCCAATTAATAAAAAATTAAGAATGAGCTCAAACAGAAGCTTAAGAACAATTTCACTATAGTTTAAAGAAAAACATTAGCAGGCAAACTGTACATTTCAGCAGCTGCTCAGAGAAGAATGGAGAAGAGAACAGAGAAAGTGAAACATGCCATTTAAAGCCAGCACAGAGGTCAGATAATGGTGGGCTAGAAGCAATTTAGCTTAGAGAGGAGCGTTAGAGGAAAAGTAAGGAACCCCCGAAAACTGGGGAAGCACAAAGTATTGGGAAAAGTATGCTTAGAAAAGAGATAGAAGAGGAAATAGAGAGATTATGTTTTTCTGAATCCATCAGAAAAGTGGGCAGACTTACAAAGCTGCATGTTTGTTGCCAGCCTGCTAAGCTACTGCATTAGGTGTAGAGTCCTGGTAGGACAATTTCACCATCTCCTTAATAGGTTCTGGCAATCTTTCTAGCATGCTTTAAGTCGCCCACTCTCGTGGGGGTGGTAACTGACCCGGCTCAACTGGAACGCTGTCTCCACCCAAGCCGTAGACTTTATTGTGGCGATCAGGAGTTTTCTCTTACGGGGCCTTTATATTTACTATTGGAGAAGTACGCCCGAAGTCAAGTCCTAGCCTTTCTGACACACAAGTACTTAAGATGAAGGCTTATATTGTTAAATTTTTGTGAGAATTAAATAGATATAGAAGGTATATATAATTTATCAATGGCCTAGATATTAGATGATAACATAAATGATGTTAATGACAATAACAGCTTCATCTGTGTGAAAAAACAGTAGGAAATATTCACAATATACTAAGTATTGACAGAAATATAGTCTAAAATCTTACATATTCAATCCATCTAAACCTCAGACCAACTATATAATGACTTCTATAATCCCCAGGTTAACTGTATAGTTAGTCTCATATCAGTTGAACAGAAGTAAAGGCAGAGGCAGAGCAGGGTTAAATGACTTGATGAAGGGGGCATATATTGTCATTCAGGGAGTACCAGTTTATAGTGCTTAGATTTATAGCTAAGTTATGTTCTTTTCTAGCTGTCCTCAACATTCTCTCATGCCTCTCTGATTGTTGTTCATTCTGGATGTGTTTGCCCAGTCTAGAACCTGTTAGAACAAGGCCTGTGCTTTTAGGCCTGATCCTGAAGGCTGAATCCTCCTGGTACCCCATAGCCTAAATCCTCCAAGCCTCCTTGCAGTTCTCTAGGACTCTGGGATAGAAAGATAAGAATACCTTAATGGGATCAAGAATTAACCTGCCACTTATTTTTAGATTTTGTAATTGTGGTATTTTGGAGAAACGGTATGTATCTATACTTTAGAGCAATAAAAAATTAAAGGGGAAAAATGTGAATTCCAAAAATGCTTACTCTCATTTATGGATGCTAACACCAAATCTCCAGTTGAAAGGCAAGCTGAACAACATTATTGTTATATTTCTTTTTTATCTGAAAGCAACTGTGCTGTTATAATGTGAATCTCTTAGTGTGCTCTAGAATTGACCTACCACTTATTTTTAGGCTGTAATTACTGTATATGGGTAGAAGGTATGTATTCATATCTTAGAGTAATAGAAAATTAAAGGAGAAAAAAATGTGAATGCTTGAACATATTCTGTAATTAACATACAGTTTATTCTCAGAGGTCATAATTTTGATACATATGTGATGGTTATATAGACATATGTGGGAGCAATACAAAGGGGAAGGAACAACAACAACAACAGAAAGACTGGGTCAAAGAACTGACTGATACAGTTAAATTCTGCCCCAAACAAGTGTCTGCAGTGAAAAACTTTGGAAAGACTGAGAAAATATGAAAGATATGTATGGCAGAAGGCATGAACTGGGGTGGGGTAGGGGCACGGGGAGGGAAATGTGTCTAAATTAGACTGAAGGATAATGTATGAAATACACAAATCATCAATAAAAGTACTAAAGAAGAGAAACATTCTATGCTATGACCTGACAGCTCTCAATGAATGGTACCTGGCTCTATGCCCCTTGTCAAATAGGATATTATTAACTAAATCACATAAGACTAGACTTCTCACTATGTCTAAAAGATTATAAATTTCGGACCTGTACTATGTTCTGGCCAGAGACTCCTTGGGGAGATTTGGTCTGGAAATGAAAACTGTTCCCTGAGGAGGCTTCTCTGTGTCTACCCCTGAACGGCTTCTCTGTGTCTACCCCTGCACGGCTCCTCTGTGTCTACCCCTGCATGGCTCCTCTGCGTCTACCCCTGCATGGCTCCTCTGTGTCTACCAGTGCATGGCTCCTCTGTGTCTACCCCTGCATGGCTTCTCTGTGTCTACGCCTGCACTGCTCCTCTGTGTCTACCCCTGCATGGCTCCTCTGTGTCTACCCCTGCACTGCTCCTCTGTGTCTACCCCTGCATGTCTCCTCTGTGTCTACCCCTGCATGGCTCCTCTGTGTCTACCCCTGCATGGCTTCTCTGTGTCTACCCCTTTATGTCTCCTCTGTATCTACCCCTGCATGGCTCCTCTGTGTCTACCCCTGCATGTCTCCTCTGTGTCTACCCCTGCATGGCTCCTCTGTGTCTACCCCTGCATGACTCCTCTGTGTCTACCCCTGCATGGCTCCTCTGTGTCTACCTCTGCACTTCTCCTCTGTGTCTACCCCTGAACTGCTCCTCTGTGTCTACCCCTGCATGGCTCCTCTGTGTCTACCCCTGCATGGCTCCTCTGTGTCTATGCCTGCACTGCTCCTCTGTGTCTACCCCTGAACTGCTCCTCTGTGTCTACCCCTGCATGGCTCCTCTGTGTCTACCCCTGCATGGCTCCTCTGTGTCTACCCCTGCATGGCTCCTCTGTGTCTACACCTGCACTGCTCCTCTGTATCTACCCCTGCATGGCTCCTCTGTTTCTACCCCTGCATGGCTCCTCTGTGTCTACCCCTGCATGTCTCCTCTGTGTCTACCCCTGCATGGCTCCTCTGTGTCTACCCCTGCATGGCTCCTCTGTGTCTACGCCTGCAAAGCTCCTCTGTATCTACCCCTGCATGGCTCCTCTGTGTCTACCCCTGCATGGCTCCTCTGTGTCTACGCCTGCACTGCTCCTCTGTATCTACCCCTGCATGGCTCCTCTGTTTCTACCCCTGCATGGCTCCTCTGTGTCTACCCCTGCATGGCTCCTCTGTGTCTACCCCTGCATGGCTCCTCTGTGTCTACCCCTGCACTGCTCCTCTGTGTCTACCCCTGCATGGCTCCTCTGTGTCTACCCCTGCATGGCTCCTCTGTGTCTACCCCTGCATGGCTCCTCTGTGTCTACCCCTGCATGTCTCCTCTGTGTCTACCCCTGCACTGCTCCTCTGTGTCTACCCCTTTATGTCTCCTCTGTGTCTACCCCTGCATGTCTCCTCTGTGTCTACCCCTGCACTGCTCCTCTGTGTCTACCCCTGCATGGCTCCTCTGTGTCTACCCCTGTATGTCTCCTCTGTGTCTACCCCTGCATGGCTCCTCTGTGTCTACCTCTGCACTGCTCCTCTGTGTCTACCCCTGCATAGCTCCTCTGTGTCTACCCCTTTATGTCTCCTCTGTGTCTACCCCTGCACAGCTCCCTGTGTCTACCCCTTTATGTCTCCTCTGTGTCTACTCCTGCATGTCTCCTCTGTGTCTACCCCTGCACGGCTCCTCTGTGTCTAGCCCTGCATGGCTCCTCTGTTTCTACCCCTGCATGGCTCCTCTGTGTCTCCCCCTGCATGTCTCCTCTGTGTCTACCTCTGCACTGCTCCTCTGTGTCTACCCCTGCATAGCTCCTCTGTGTCTACCCCTTTATGTCTCCTCTGTGTCTACCCCTGCACAGCTCCTCTGTGTCTACCCCTTTATGTCTCCTCTGTGTCTACCCCTGCACGGTTCCTCTGTGTCTACCCCTGCATGGCTCCTCTGTGTCTAGCCCTGCATGGCTCGTCTGTGTCTACCCCTGCATGGCTCCTCTGTGTCTAGCCCTGCATGGCTCGTCTGTGTCTACCCTTGCACGGCTCCTCTGTGTCTACCCCTGCATGTCTCCTCTGTGTTTACCCCTGCATGTCTCCTCTGTGTCTACCCCTGCACGGCTCCTTTGTGTCTATCCTGCACTGCTCTCATGATGCCTCTTTATTGCTCTCTCACTCTCCCCATCTCCTTCTCATTCATGAAACTCTTCTCCAGCCTTCAGAGGCAAACCTCTCTTTCCCTTTAAGGCCCTACTATCCATAGATTTGTTCACCAATTACATTATTTCCATCTGATGCTCTTCCTCCACCTCAAGGCCTAATCATGGCCTTGAGGTTCTTTCATTATAATAAATTTCATTGAATGGAGTTGTGTCTGTTTACTCTGTGAAAGACTTTGTGGCATTGATTTCTTTTCATGGCAAATTTTCTGACTGCATAGCACAGAATTAGGTCTATAGAGCCTAGGATGGGTGTAATGAAATTCCAAGGTGACTTCCAAATCCCCAGAAGAACAACTGGATCCAAATGATTACATCTGAGATATGGGAGGGTTAATTTCATGAATCATCTTGACTGGGTCATGGTGCCCCCAATATTTGATTCAACACTATTCCCTGTATTTTTTGAGGGTGTTTCTAGATGAAATTTATATTAAAATAATAGATATTTACTGAACATTGCCCTTCAGAATGTGATAGGTCCCAGCCAGTCAGCCAAAGCCTGGGTAAAATAAAAGTCTTACCTAGACTTTCTGTTCTTAGCTAGAACAAATTCTGAGACAGATGTGTGATAGAGGCCTGGAAACTAATTATTTGTAAGGTGAAGGCAGGAGAATCAGGAATTCAGAGAGTTCTTGGCTTCATAGAAAGTTGGAAGCCAGCTTGGGCTACACAAGACCTTGTCTGGTGCTTTACAAAAAAGGGCATGTTTTAGCTTCATTTCCATTACTATGAAAAAAATCAGGAAGAAAAGAATGTACGGGAGAAAGTATTTTGCTTACAATTCTAAATCCATCATGGTGAGGAAGTCAAGCAGGAAAATGAAGCAGCTTGTCAAGTCTGCAGTCAAGAGGAGAGAGAGAATGAGTGCATACATGCCTAACTGGGCTCGGCCCCTCTCTACACTTATGCAGCCCAGGACCCAAGTGCAAGGAGTGGTGCTGCCCACAATGGACAGATCCTCCCACCTCAAGTGTGGCAATCAAGACAATCCCTCACAGACATGCTGCAACAGGCCAACGTGATCTAGACAGGTCCTCAATGAGACTGGCCAGGTGGTTCTACATTGCATCAAGTTGACAATGAAAAGGACCCATCACAGAAATTTAAAACAAAAATTAAAAAGTAAATTGGTATGAAGTACAAAAAAACAGAGAATAAAATAAAACCAAACAAAAAAGGAAAAAATAAATAAATAAAACAAGAAAAAAGAGCTCGAGTTTTATCCACAGAACACCTTGGTAGTTGAAAAACATTTTTCTCAGTTTTCAACAACTAGTATTCTCTCTCTCTTTCTCTCTCTCTCTCTCTCTCTCTCTCTCTCTCTCTCTCTCTTTCTGCTTTAACTATATAGTATTTGCTTTTTCTGCAGAAAACAACATGGGCAAAAACATGACTCCAGCAGATTTTAAGTCTCCCATTCATGGCTCTCTCTTTCTCTCTCAGACACAGTTCCAAATTCTAGAGGCTGTTAAGTGTCTCCCTACTGGCTGCTGCACTGCAGAACAGGGCAAGGAAATGAAGGCAACTGGGGGCTAAAGATTCCCAATTCAGAGGCAATGCCAGAACTTTTGAACATCTTAGGTGTTAGGGTTGTTAGAAGTAGGAGTTGTCCCCCTTTCTCAAGTATGCTTAGGAACTCAGACCTCTCTGCTCCCTGTGGACTTCTAGAAACCACCTACTCCAGCCACATGAAAGGCTCTGAAGCTGGGAATATGCCAACACTTAATCCAATCATTTCTAGTAAGTAAAAAAAGCTTGTATTGAGTATTATACCCCTTCTTCCTGTTGGTATTCTGAATTTTGTTCAGCCTTAAATTCTCCTTGACTCAGAGAGGAATAAAGGCAAGAGCAGAACAAACAAGGAAATGAGGTACTGAGAAAACAAGTCCCAAAGCAGCTTTAAGAACAGAGTGGAGGCAGTAAACACTCATCATCTGTGACAGAACACAAAACAGCTTCCCCAGAATGTACCAGTAAGTGACTGACCTTGAATAAGGAAGGACCAGTGACATGGAGGTTGGAAAAACTATGGTTTCTGGAGGTTGATAGCAGAACAGGAAGGAAAGTGAAGAGAATAATGGAGTGGTTATGAAAAGCTGGTCAGCCTTGTACAACCTCTGAGGACCCAGGGGGCTGGCTCCCTCCTTCCTTCATTTCCTTCAGCTCTAGATTTGGAGAAAGGCCTGTGAGTACAGTGAAATGCAAAGTTAAACAACATCATTACGGAGACCAGAAGAGAGATCATCTACAGCAGAAATAAAATATTGGCCTGCAGAGCACTCCCTGTAGCTCTGCTGTCTGGTGTCATCAGAGGTCAGAGGATGAGTAGAGGACCCTGAAGCAGACAGGACGCACCATCTAAACCTCACTAGTTCTTTTTCTTTCTACTTATTGTTTACTTATTGATTTATTTCCTTACCAGCTCTCAACACATCCCAAGTCCTGTTGGCCCATAGCACCAATACTTATGGCTTTTCTTGAGAAGACTATTCTATAACCTGTCAGCATAGGTAACAGGATGAAGCTAGGAACAGACTTAGCCAAGCACCATATGGCCAATGGCAGGTGATACAGGAGGAGTGTCAGCTCCATTCTCTTGTTTGGTAGGAAGAAGCCGGAAGTCCATTTATACCCAGGTTTCCTCTGAGGAGTCATCTAGGAACCCTTCCTGGGGCTCTAGCTCTCTTTCCCCCACCCCCCCTTTCCATCTTCCTGTCCTCTCTACAGCCACAGTTCTCTATTCCAAAACCTCCTAAGTGATATGCAAATAAATCTTCTTTTCGTGGCACACTTCTGCATTCCCATCTAAATCAGCTGCTTTTAAGGATGACTCTAATCCCAGCAATAGGGAGACAGAGACACATAGATCTTTGCAAGGTCCAGGCTACTGCTGGGGAGGAAGTTGAGCACCATGTCTTCCAGTCTACCGCTATTCAAGTTCCACAGGGCAGGTGTGGCTCTGCCAGCTGAGACCTTGAGTTGAGCACCCAATGTGTGTGTGGCTCTCACCTAGAGCTGAGAAGTACTTAGTCTGTATTCCACCGGTTCTCAGGCACTTGAAAAAAAAGTGGCTCCTCAGCTGTGGGACCTCAGGACCCTGAGATTCAGAGGAGGAATGGCTATGTATTGCAAGACTTAGAGAAACTTCTCTGCATGTAGGGGGGTCACAATACAAAGATTGTATAGTGACCACTTTCCATGCAGGGAGAAGGGCCTGAGAAGCAGCAAGCCAGAAGAAACCAGAGAAGCAGCCATCAACCCAAGATTAGGCAAGAGCTATGCTCCACAATGGCCAAAGTCCTAAGTAGAGCAGGGCGTGGTGGTGCTCACCTTTAATCCCAAAACTCCAGAGGCAGAGACAGGGGATCTCTGTGAGTTAAAGGCCAACCTGATCTACATAATAAGTTCCAGCTCAGCTGAGGCTATAAGGAGACCCTGTATCAAAAGACCAATGTGTGTGTGTGTGTGTGTGTGTGTGTGTGTGTGTGTGTGTAATTATGGCCAAAGAGACAAGTTGGAACTATGTCCATGGTGCTGTCTTTGAACTTTGCTTATAAAGATGAAGTGAGTTATGCATGTTTTCAGAAGACATTTTATTTTTGTCACACAATTGTGCTTATGTAAGTTTAGCACAGCTCCAATGAGTGTGTGTTAGGTAATGATCAAATCACCATATTAGCATATCTGTCACTTCCAAGATTTGTCATTGGTTCGTGATCAGAATATCTAAAATCTCCCTTTTAACTCTTGCAAAGAAGCTTCTTTGGATCTCTAAGCACCTTGGGAAGAAGACTGACATCTTTGTCTCCCCTGCTTATATTATTTAATTGGGCTGTAGACCCAGAGTAAGAGTCTATTTATGATCACACAAATCAAATGTTTGATCAGAATATTTCATATTTCTAGGCAATCATGCCAACTTTGTCCCATGAAGGTGTTTATACGCAGCTTGTTTCTGTATCTTTAGATTTGGTAAATTGCCCAGTAAGACTGACACGTCTTTTCCACCCCCTGTTACTTTGCTATCTCCTTGGGTAACTGTCTTACAGAACTAATAATTAGCATACAATTAAATATAAAAAGCAATCAGCCCAGGAAGATGCCTCCTATAATTTTCTGCAATCTTGCTCGGGCCCTGCATCCCTTCATTGTTTGATAACTCAAGCTTAGGTAGCAAAACATTCAATTATGAACAGTCCCAATATTGAAAGAGTACCTGGATGCAATACAAAATCAAACAAATTAGGTCTGCTTCATTCTTCTACAGAGATGGGGGATCAGCAGGTGTGAAAATATGCACACAGACCCCAGGGCTGAGGGAGCCATTAATGAAGGCAGTCTGGCAGAGCAACCTTGGAAATGATACAGGTAGGCCCTTTGCTGAGGCTATCTTGGCTTTGCTGTTACATTTGCTTAGGAGAGAATTTCTCTATTTACAGAACAGGTTGATGTGGCCACTGCAATTCCAAGGGCAGAAGCCCTTCTCATCACTTGGATGAAGAGGCGGCCGCGAGCTATTCGGTGAAGCTTCTCCCGTGCCGAGCATTTTGCACGTTTCTCCTGACTCTCAGAGTACTTCTGCCAGTGCATCTACTGTCCTCATTATAAACCTGCAAAACAAAGATTCAGAAAATTTATTAGAAACTTACCATGGTTGGGGGGGGTCAGGAGAGAAACAGAAAGGAAAGACACGTTTTCAATTTTCCTGGAGAAGTACATGCAAAACAAGAAACGTCATATTCACTGTGATGTTTTGCAAGTAAAAATATTGTTTCAACACAAATGAAAACAAGCAAAACTGGTCCAATCTTGCCCATTCTCCTCAGCTAGGATAGGTCATCTCGTGTGTTCTATGAGTTAGGGTTCGTTCAAGTCCACAGGTACCCTACTACAATTCCAGAAAACAATGAGGAGGAGGGTCCCTGATGTCAAAATGTATTAAACTGAATCATGGCTTAGAAGTAACTTACAAACCACATTACTACAAAGTTACAATGGCAGGAACACATGTATTAATTTGCTAGGTAATTATCAATTACTTGGAAATCACTTTATTATTTATTTAGCAATAGAGTCTATGGACCTAGTACTCTAAAAGATGTGGAAGCATATTTGTAAACAAAACAGAATTCCTGACACAATTACAACTTAGGAGAGAAACAGACAATGTGTAATAAAGGCTAACAGCAAGGAACAAGTGGCATTAAGCAGGGTTGGAAGAGATCTGAGAGCAAGGGTGAGGGCAGGGGGTCTGTAGGGCAGATAGATGTATTGATACATTTGCAGAAAGGATGCTGTATCCAGGAACAAAGTGACAGAGGAGAGCTATGGACAAAGGCTTCTGACTACAAGGAGGGGGAAGAAAGTCATCTGACAACTGGCTGGACACACAATGTGAGGACCTGTGGATAGATCACAGTAAGTTTCCAAAGGATGATGACACTATGATAATCCTTCATTTCAGGAAAGGTTCGGAACACTTTTGATGGCAGCGGGATGGAATTCTCCCACCAGTCTCTTCCTAAAGATGAAGAGATGGAACTAGCTCAAGGTACCCTTGCTGGTGAACAGAAGCAATGTACTCAGAACTGTTCTCATAATTACTGTACAATGTCACTTGAAACACTTATAGTAGGTCTAGAGAGATGGCTCAGAGGTTAAGGACACTGGCTACTCTTGCAGAGGCCCTGGGTTCAATTCTCAGCACCCACATGGCAGCTAGCAATCATCTGTAACTCCAGTTCCAGGAGATCTGATGCCCTCTTCTGACCTCTGTGGGCATTGCATGGCATGGTTACACTTCGACATATGCAGGCAAAGCACCCCTATACATAAAACAACAACAAAAAAAATTTAAAAACACTCTAATAATAAAGCAGGATCCTAGGAGGCAAGTAACTGAGGAGCTAGTTAGCTTTGCATGGCTTAAATTTTTGTAGCATAGATGGGCTGCATCCATCTTCATGCCCTCATGCAAAGATTAATTTGCTAATTAATGCACTAGTACAAATCAATAATGACATTTTAAGAAAATGTAAAAAATTATTTAGTTTCAGCTACTGGATCACATGGATTCAACAAGCCATCAGTTGGAGGAATGTGAGAATTAATTGGGAACAATACGGTTTCCAGGCAGGGACTTTGTCCTGATTCCAGGGAGCGCTGCTAAATGTAGGAATGAACATCCATAACAGCTGTTTGCTCTACAAGCTACAATGAAATACACTTCACAAACAGTGTAGAGGAAAAAGCACAGCCAGAGGCATTGCCTCAGAGAACTTAGGTCCAGGTCCTGCTTCTGTTATTAATGTGATGCAATTTCAGATGGTTTCTTTCTTCATGTGCTTTAGGTTTTTCACCAACAGGATGGAGATGAGAGTCCTTACCTTGAAGGACTTAGGCAGAATAATATTGGTTTTCTTTATCATTACTGTGATCAGCCAGGAATGGAAAGCTGATACTTAGACCTTCTTGAGGGAAGGACAGAAGCTAGTTGTTTTGAGAGTTCAGAGCTGAAATGTGCTGGTTACTGTAGGAAGCCCAGATGCCCAGGGCAGAACTGTAAATGAGAACAGGCAAGGCTCTAAACACTGAGATGGTGACTGCAGTCAGGATTCAAGATGGAAGAATCACGATGAGTCAAAAGCAGGCTCAGAGCAGGTCAGAAGGGGCCCAGAACACAAAATCTGCTCACCAAACCCCAACCTACATACCACTCACAAGGATGAATAGGGTTGTCTTCAAAGCTTCGGACTGTCTGCGAACCACACAATGTCATTCATTTGTTCATGTCCTTTATACATTTATAATTTTCTTTCATTTAATCAACAAAAGTTCTTGTGTATCTAGATGTGTTGATGCTATTCTAGCAGCTGAGGGCAGAACAAAGAACTAAGCACTCAGGGAATCTATTTTAGCTGACCTCATATGATCTCAGGGCACCAGACAATAAGCACAAAGGAATAGAATGAAACAAACAGTGACACACTGTGTTGTAACAAGTAGCATGGAAATAAAGTTGAGAAGCTGCCTATTAAGTATCTGGCAGTTATTTTAGGTAGAGTGATCACAAATGGCCTCTTTTTCCCTTTATGTATTTTTGAAAAAAATTTTATTGTGAAAATTTCAAATTGCAGAAAATGAAATAATTAAATACATGCATGCCACTCATATGGAATATGTAATTGGCCTTTTTTACTTGAAATGAAGCTAGAGAATTATGAAACTTCCGCCTAAATATTTTGGTATTCAGCACCTAAAAAGCAGAATGTTTTATGGACCTCAGTATCATCACAATCAAGAAACAGAACTTGGGGCTGGAGCGATGGCCTAGCGGTTAAGAGCGCCGACCGCTCTTGCAGAGGACCCGGGTTCGATCCCCAGCACCCACATGGCGGCCGAGAGCCGTCTGAAACTCCAATTCCAGTAGAACTCCAGTTCCAGGGGAGTCCGACGCCCTCTTCTGACCTCCGCGGCACTGCACGTCACGGGTGCACAGACTTGCATGCACACAAAACATTCATACACGTACGGAAATAAATAAATAAATAAAAATTAAAAAAAAAAAGAAACAGAACTTAATGAGTTATATTGATTCTATTAGATGTTAGGTTTTGTGGGCCACAGTGCAGTGTTGAAGATATTATATGTACCTATAAAACAAAAGGAAAAACAACTCCTCTTATGGAGATGATACTCAATATACAATTCGTTAAATTTTTGAAATGCGTTTTTTCCATTTTTTTTCCACATGTGAGAATAATAGAAATCAGAGGGTGTGGTTAGGGGTGTTTACTTCATTGGAGTTTAAATTTAGGCTCCCCATCATAAAAATAGTTTCAAATGTTCACCATTTTTCTTTTTTCCATATTTCATTGGGTGTGTATATGCGTGAGGTGTGCATGTATATGCATACATGTTTCTGCTTGTGTATGGATGTGGTGTGCATGTGTGTGCATACATGTTTCTGCATGTGTATGGATGTGGAGGCCCCAGGTTCCTGTCTGGAATAGTCTTTGATTCCTCTTACGCCTCACGCATTGAGGCAGGGCCTCTCAGGGCGCCCTGAGTTCAGCAGTACGATTAGTCTTACTAGCCAGCTCTTCTGGGGATCCCTATGTTTGTCTTCCAAGGGTGGAATTACAGGCAGGCTGACGCACCAGACTAGCATTTGCATGGTTTCTGGGGATCCAGGTCCTCATACTTGCAGGGCAAATGCTCTAACCACTGTATCATTTTTTCAGCCCCAATTGTTCATGACTTGATGCTGATCTATGGTAAGGTTTTACACACTGCATATTTAAAAATATTCTTTTATATGGCAACATATACTACATGTTGAGAGGAGCCATCATTTGGAAGTCATTTAGAGAAAGAAAGTTATTAGATTGTTTTCTTCATTTACTTTTTAAATCATAATTAATTCACAGATTAATTTATTTCAATTGATGATTAGTTGGGCACTTCTGAATTGTACATTCACATAGGTTTTTAATTACAGAAGTTTCCTTGCCACTCTTACTGTGGCCTGAGAAACATTACAGAAACTACATTTTGAGCACAGGAAATCCATCTGTCGTAAACTTTTTTTTTAGTAAATTTTTCTTTTCTTAAATTTTATTTATTTAATATTTTTTATGTATGTATGAGTATACTGTCTGCATGTAGGTTGGGTACCCATGTCATGCAATGCCTCAGAGGTCAGAAGAGGGCATTGGATTCCCCTGGAACTGGAGTTAAAGACGGTTCTTAGCTGCCATGTGGGTGCTGGGAATTGAACCCGGGTCCTCTGCAAGAGCAGTAAATGCTCTTAACTGCTGAGCCATCTCTCCAGCCCCAGTGGTAAACTTTTGTGGACATGAAAACATTGTGCCTTGCTCTTGTACTGGGGGAGTGATAAAGCCAGTTTACATTACCTGAGATTGAAAGAGTATTGGCTGTCAATGAAATAACGTTTGCCCAGTGTGATAATTCCATCTTATAATTACATATTGAATTCATTATAAATGTTACCAAAGCTACAGGAAAATATTTTAAAATTCAGTCACTGATGTGTATTAGTAAATGAGTGATTTTTATACTCATAATCATTTTAGCCTTGACCTTGAATTTCAAACAAATATAATATAATCTTCATCCATTGACTGTGTGTGGTAGGAAAATGCAGAATGTTCATCTTCTATTGATTAGAAAAATATTACAGACCTGGCAACAGATGGTTAAATCTATAAGAACATGAACACCACTAAGTTAGAAGTGACAGGTTCAGGAGTCTTAAGAGTTACTATGGATGAACAATGCAGTGCAGTTTACAAGCTTCGTAAGTTTGTTCAAATAGTCCTTTCCCTTCACTTGTGTATCCATCACACAATTCTACTTCCGGTGATGCTGAATTGGTGGACACATTTTCATGTGTAGCTTTTTTCATACAAAGCTCACTGCTCAGCACTTACAATCCAGCATATGAATTATCCAGCAAATGGCAACTCCTGACCAGGGACTGAAAACCTGAAGACAAAAGGCAAGCCAAGGGGACCCCCTTAAGGTGCTATTTGAGCTTTTGCTTTAATTAAAGATTGATTTTTGTTTTGAATTATGTGAGGAGGGGGATGTTTAGGTGAGTGCAAGTGCTCACTGAGGCTGGAGGCATTTGGATCCCCTGGAGCCTGAGTTCCAAACAGTTGTGAGCTGTCCAGTGTGGCTGCTTCGAGTCCTCTGCAAGAGCCATCTCGCCAGTGCTGCTTGTTGAGCTTTAAAACTGGCTGATGATGGGGCTGGAGAGATGGCCTAGCGGTTAAGAGCACTGACTGCTCTTGCAGAGGACCTGGGTTCGATCCCCAGCACCCACATGGTGGCTGAGAACCATCTGTAACTCCAATTCCAGGAGAACTCCAGTTCCAGGGGAATCTGACACCCTCTTCTGACCTCCGCGGCACAACACGGGTGCACAAACCTACATGCAGACAATACATTCATATAAATAAATAAATGAATAAATAAATAAATAAAAACTGGCTGATGGTGTTTGTGTCCCCTTCCTCTATTCTCAGGAAAAGCCTGAAGTTTATTTTCCCTGGATTTATTCTTCAGCTGTCTCAGTCAAGTGCCCATTTTCTCTGTCATATTATCTTATTTTATATTTTTGGAACACACATTCACAAATTAAGTTATACAGAAACCATGTTCTGGAGGTCCCAGGTCAAGGGCCAACCTCTGATGATGCTTTTTTGCTAGCGGTATCGCTAGAAGATATCATGAGGTAAGAATTGGGAGTATGACTTCATGCTGAGATATCATTCTCTGTGTGCACATGTGCACGCATGCATGTATTCTTTTGTATGTTTGCGTATGTACATTTGTCTGTGTATGTTGGCTCAAGTGTGTGTGTGTATGTACAAGCAGTTGTTCATTAGGCGCCATCCACCTTTTTGGCAGATTTTGAGACACAGTTTCTCAGTGGCCTGGAAACTGGCAATCAGGTTGGCAGTCTCCATGGGTCCACCTATCTCTTCCTCCCAGTGTTTCTGTCTCTCTTCTTACAAAATCACCAAGATTTAATCAGGGGTGGGCAACACTCCTACAACAATGATATAAAGCTAATTACCTCTTACAGGTCAACACCAAAGTTGATTTAAGTTGCTAAACTCTTGAGAGCTCACAATGGAAATTAAAGGCCTACGTAAGGTAATCCCTGATCATGCTGAGTATCTATGCAACTGATTATGTAGTCACAGCCTTGACTTGGCACTAGGCTCTGACCACCACCAAAATGGAGAGTACCTACAATGCCTCATTGATTGTGCTGTTATTTGGGAAGTTATGGCAAGTAAAATCAGCACAGGTGACTTGAGAAACCGGTTAAATAAGAAGTAGTCAAATCCTAAGGGTGGTACTGGCAGGGCTTTTAGTAACGACATCTAAACTGGGTTCCAATGCCAAGGCCAGGGGAAATGAGGACTCTAGTGGAAGATGAAGAATTCCTGGCTGCATCTCAGAAAGCAAGGGGCAGGCTGAGGGAGAGAAACATGCCAGAGAAGCGATAGAAGAAGGCACAGCATTTCTGGTCTTTTGGGAACTGATGAGCTCATGATCAAATCTGCATTTTCAGAAAGATCTGGTTATAGCCTGAGGTGAGATCTGAAATAAGCACAAGAGTGAGACGTGGTGTGTGATGCCTTGTTCACCACATAACACTGTGCTCACCTGGGAATAAGAAAGGAGTTAATTCAGCAAGGCCTTCAGGCCTGTGCTGAACCCTATGGTATCTCATTATATAAGTTTGGAAAGGTGCTGCTGCTGGGTTGGAGTGACTTATACCAATGGGTAAATTGGCTTTGCAAAGTACTAAAGCAATGAAGAAAAGATGAGAAAAAGAAAATAATAGCTGACGAAGCCTATCCAGGTCACTTGAAAGCAAATTTGGCAATATTTGTGTCAAACCAGAGTTCTTAGGCAGACATTGACAAGAAGCCAAATTCTGTGCTATTGAAAGTCTGGAGAGCTTTAAGACACAAGTAACAACAGTGCACAAAAAAGGAAAAAATGTAAAGTAAGTCTATTAGCTACTGTTTGTTGCTGTGATGAAAATGACCAAGTCAACTTATAAAAGAGTTATTTTGGCTTACATTTTCATAGTGGAAATCCATAATGGAGGGACATCAGCAAGAGGAGCAGGAAGCTGAAGGCTCGCATCTCAGATGTACACAGGAAGCACAGAGAGCAAAGTGGAAGTGTGGCCAGGCTGTGGCTCCCAAAGCCCATCTCCAGTGACGCACTTCCTCCAGCAAGCCTCCATCTCCTAAAGGGCCATGACCTTTCCAAACAATGCCATCAACTGGGGACCAAGTATCCTAAAACAGAGCTGATGTGGGACATTGCTCATTCAAACCACCACGATAATTGACAGAGTGGGGAAAGACTGGTTGGAGAGAAACTGTATTGCCCAGAGGAAAGATAGAGGGAGCTTGCAGTACTTCTTTGTAATGTATGACCTGTAATGTGATGTACGGACGTACATGCATGCATGGATACATGCCAAGCATGCTCACAATAGCCTCTATGACCATATGATTTTCCTTCTAGCATAGCTCAATTTGTTTTTCAGGAAGAAACATGTGTCCTCTGTTTGTGACTCAGTGCTGGTCCACACAGACTGCTTTGCAGGATGAACATCTACAATCCTCTGTCTGACATCTACTTCCACATGTATTTTTTTATACACCAGCCACATTGTGGAGGCGTAATAGAGAGTGGCTCACCTGCTTCCTAGCCTAGGTTCTTCTCTAACCTAAAGCACAACCTCAGGGGCAGTCTTCCCCTTCCAGACCTCATTTTTCCTACATGTGAAATAATAGAGTTGAACAAAATACAAGTGCTTCCTTGGATCCAGACACTGTTATCTCAAAAAGTGTATGTCTTCTTCAATCCCTGCTGCAAATGTTGGAAATAGATACAAATGCTCCCTCATATTTGAATTAAAAAGAGGCAAAGGGTAATTCATGACATGTACTGCTGCACAGACAGTGGTTGAAATCAGCGTAAATCCAGGCAGTGAGGAGCCACAGCTGGTAGAAAGTTCAGTGGCAATCTCTGCAGATTACCTTTTCTGCTTATCTCTCTGTACTACACTGATGAAAATTTGCTTACAGGGAGGTGACAGTGGTCAGACTAAAGATAGGACCAACTGCATATACTTAGAAATGATTTTACATGCATAATTGTGTTAGGAATGAGAAAGGATAGTTTCACAGATGGATTCATTGAAATAGTACAAATGCTTCCAAAACTTATACTTTGATTTCTGATACTGGAACCAGACAGCTGCAGGCCTTATAGATGAAGTCTACCCCACATTAGAATAAGCTAAACACACCCTGGAAAACAAAGACTTTCATAAGGGTTCTCCAACAACAACTAAACTGAAGGGCCAAACAAAACACACACAGAGACTGAAACTGCATTCCATCTGATGCTCTTGTTAGGAATGTGAAACACCTCCCAGGATCTGTCAGGCATCTCAAGCTGCTGTAGAAGATAACAGATGCTGTCCTGGCTAGTTTTCCGTGAATTCTCATCCTTCCTGTCAGCCTAAAACTTGATAAAATGGAATAATTTCAGGTTTATTAACATTTGGGAACACTGAGGTCCCTATGAGAGACAGGTAAAAAGCACAGCAGGCAGGGAGATTTTAGAGGGCACCAGGTGTGAGGAATCCATGCTCAGTGACAGGAGGCAGGAAGCAGGGGATGGAGCTGGCCATTCCGAAGCTCAGACTCTGCATTTGTAAAAGCCATCACACACACACACACACACACACACACACACACACACACCTGTCTCAAACACCAAGTGATGATTTACTCTGCAGGGGTTACATCCTAGAGATTTTGGGGTTTTTTCTGTTTGCTGTATCATACATGTTCATCAGACTGCTGCTAGAATGCTCACACCTGTTACTGCAAACCGTAAACCCAGGGAGACTTCTCCTGGGAATTGACTTTGGGTCAAGGTCGGGCTGTCTGGTACAAGGCTGAACCCACCTAAGATTTGGGGATTTTTTGCAAAGTGAAGTAGCTCATGCTGAGGGATGCCCTTTCCCTCTCACACTGAGGGACACACTTTCCCTCTCATACTGAGGGACGCCTCTTTCTTATGCTGACGCACACCTTTTTCTTCTGATTTATGGAATTTATAAGGAAATAGAAAAATTTGTAGGAAAACATGTTCAGATGCAAGTTCACAGAAACAGTCTGGAAGGAAAGAATGACATTTAGAAGCAGCAACTCTGTTAAGTGTATGCTACTGCATTGAACACTCTAACTTCATTAGCTGAAGGTATTTTTGCAGTCTCACCTTAAAATGAAAACTCAGGATTTAGATAATTTAAAGGATTGGCCCAAGTGAACATAACAGGAAAGCTAATTTCTGACTCTTGTCTGTCCAACCCCAAGTATACCATGTTTTATAACATGATGTTTCCCACTGAGATGGGAGGGAGGCCAGCTTGCTTCCTCCTTTTCCCTAGGTCTACATGTTCTGCTTTCTACCCAAGCATGAATTGCTTCTGGCTCAACTTTAAAATCAGCATTTATTCCCAGGGATGGCCTGGGGGATTTCTATTTAATTCCAATTGTGGGACATAATAAAGAGGTAACCAGTGAGAGATGCAGAACATAATGGTCGATTTTAGAATATTCCAGTTACAAAATAGAAAAGAGGGAGCAGAAGGGGCACAGAACTCACAGGGTGAGTTCTTGTTCTCATCCATCTTTACTTAGGATATAATAAAGTTGATGGGGGAAGTGTCTAGAAGAACTGAACTGGATAACCCCAGACGTCCACCCATCATTAGCCACACAAAATCCAGACCTTTCTGTGGAAAAGCACCGAGATTACTTCTCCATGCTGGCCTATCTATCAATGCTGACTAGAGGAACTATGCACTTCCAGGTCTCTGTGGCCCTTGCCTACACCAGGAGTAGGGCTGAGTTGTTTATTATCAAGAGGAAACAGATTAAAAGTAGAGAGCTTCAATTTATGGCAGCAGCATGTTAATGTTTATATTGGTTGAAGATCAAGGGCCTGGCCTGCTGGCTCTTAGCCATCTCTTTCCTCTCAGGAAGCAGCTACAATGTTGGCTGCAGCAGGGAGCCACTTTGGTCACTTCCTTCATCCAGTACACTGCCATGTTTTAGATAAAAGGTCTTTGGTTAGTACCATATGTTGCTTATTTATTCTTAAACACATCTCTTTTATTAGACCAGGTTATTTAGGACAAGGGCCATGAAAGTCTATAGTGTATCACTATAGAAATCACAGTTTCTGATGCTTACACATGCATCCTTGTTTATACTGACTTTTATTAGTTCTGTGCAAGACTGTGTGTTATTTCAGCCCCTAAGAGTACAAGGGCCATGTGCATCACTATAACCTAGTACCTACCAGCTGCAGAGGGCAATGTAGGTGCTAAAAAAACTAAGTAAATAAACACACAAACTTTCAAGAGGTGGATTCCTATTCATTCTTTGTTTTCAGAAGCAGAGACTAAGCCAGGTACAGTAGTACACACCCATAATCTCAAACACCTTTTCCTTGGGAGGTTGAAGTATAAAAATTAAGAGTTCTCAGCCAACCTGAGCTATGTAATGGACTTATCCAAAAGAAAAAAAAATAGCAGAAAAAAGGAAACTATAAAGCACATCAAATACCCACTAAGTATTGAGGTTTATGATAGAGATGTAGCATGCAGCTCTTGGGGACTAGTATGGTCACTGTCACAGAGGAGAAAGAGGCTCCCTCTGTAGGATAGAGTAACCTTTATAAGCCATTAGCTAGCAAATGTCAGAGCTGAGATTCTAGTTCATGCGTGCCTTATTCTGACAGTCGAAGCTCACCTGGGCTTGATTTGAGTTGCTCTTTGTTCTGTGCCTTTCCAAATCTCTAAAAATTGAAGTCCTCCAAGTACAAAAGCATACTGTAAAAATATGGATGAAAGAATGAACAATTCAGTTTAGATGAATATTTTGTGTCAAGATTGATGTGTGGAAATAGCAGAATACAAAGAAATCAAAAACATAGCTGCTACAAGTTTTAATCAGTAAAGACTCAGAGTTGCTAGAGTGATAGAGAAGAGTACAGTGCCATCCTTCAGACTGTCTAGAAAAACAGGTCCCCAATCAATTGTGCTACAGTAGACACAACCTTTCTACCACACCCTGTTAGAATCTCAGCCAGTTTATTCTGTGAGATGTAGACTCAACCAGACATTCGCTCATTCATTTAATATTTTTTGAACACTCAAGGTAAACTCCTGTTCCAGACCTGAGATGAAAACCGGCTCAAGCCATAGTGCCATGGTCTTTCTCTCTAAGACATTCATAGAAAAGTGATATGACCATGAGCAATTGTGAGTTTCACTCTTGGGGGGGGGCAGCTCTGATGTGTACACATCAGAACAAAGCAAATCAAGGAATATTTGGGCAGGGTGGCAGACACCCCTGATCCCAGCACTCCGGAGGCAGAGGCAGGTAGATCTCTGGGATCAAGCCCATCCCAATCTTCATAGCAAGTCTTGGGCCTGCTGGGGCTACCTTATCTCAAAAAGACTCCCCACTGCCCCCCTCAAAGCCAAATCAATGAATAAAAAATGGAGAGGCTCAGATTCTTAGATAAGGCTAAGGAAATTACCATCAGAATTAGGTAAACAATAGAATTCATTACCTTCCTGGGATACAAAAGGCTGTTTGAGGAGACCAAACAAAGGCAAGAACAAACTCCTCTATAAGATGTCCCTAATGTAGCTCCCGCTGTTAAGAATTCACCTTGTGAAGCTTCCCTTCTAGGTGCCGCAGGGGTTTTGATGTGAGAGACTTTCTTGCCTCTCCCCCAGAACAAGAAGAAATATGACAATGATGAGGTCGCTCTCCAACTGTAAATTGGAGACAACTATTATAGAGGTAATCTCTTATAAAACTGGTAAAACTGCCTTCTTTAATTGACTAATAGACATAAGAACAGTGAAAAGGATTACTCTCTGTTCAGAACCAAATATAATACTAAAGTCCTTAAACTATGCACTTAAGAAAAATATATCAATACAGGAGCTCTGACATCAGTAACGGATTATTCTACCAGGGAGATGTTGGCCAGGGGATCTAAGGCCCCACAAAAGGTAAAGGCTCCTTGCCTCTAAACTGGGATATCTGCAAGAAGAGAGGCTATAAGGCCCTGCTGCTGAAGACCTGACGTTAATATGGGGAAGATGTATTGAGACCACACATGCAAGTGTACAGATGGCCTCTGGAACACCAGAGAGTGTTACCAAAGGCCACTAAACCAAAACCAATAAAGCAAATACGGGTCTCCTTGAGTCAAGCAAGACTCCACCGTCAACACCAGCTACACCTCACCTGCCTGGAAATACTGTGCAGCAGAGGCAGCCATATGCCTGTATATCCCAAATCTAATTGGCTATTGGCTCTCTCCTTGGAGGAATAACCCATGGCTGATGCCACAAGCTTACATCCTCTACAGGTTAGGAGATGTCATAAGCCACAGTAAGACCCTGTCATATTTAACAGGAAAAAATGTAACTCATGGATCAACATATTATCTAAACATATGTGTCTATACCAAAGTAACCTACCATAACTATTAATGCTGTTTAAATACCTATATATCTAATTGCTTGTGCTTCATTAGTAGGATCGAAAGGTTATTCCTGGACAAACTGTCAGCCCATGAAAGGAAACAGCCAGAACTGACCAGAGTCCAAGACAACAGCTCCAGAGAGAGTGGACTGTTCTGCTTCTCATCCACCTATGCCCCTTTTCTAAGCCCAGGGAATAATCTGCGGAAGAGGGGGCGTGGTAGAATGTAAGGGCTGCGATTGGGGTGAATGGTGAAACTACAGCAATGTAGTCTGGACCCTCATTTGATCAACCTGATTGAACATACAACCCCTCACCCCCCGCTGGAAGGTGGGGCTGTGGGGGTTTGGGCACAACAGCCTGCAAAATGGTTTTACATGAAGGATGCTTGTACTCATGGATTATCACTTATAGCTAAAAAATGGAAAAAAAAAACTGAGAGAAATATGCAGGACAGTTATGGCAGAATGCATGATCTCGGTTGGGGGAGGTGGGGGGGAAGGGAAAGGGAAATATGCCTGAACTGAATTGGAAAATGATGTATGAAATGCACAAAGCATCAATAAAAAAAAAAATTCACCTTGTACAACACAGGGATAATTTGCTGTAGTGGATGCCCAAGACAAAGTAGTGCTGGATGAGCCTATCCAGGGACCTGTGAAGACCTTCCCAGAGAGAAAGGATTGACTTCTCCAGTCCTCTGCACAATGGCTTGGAGGTAGAAATATACACCATTGAAACACATGGCTCTAGCACTCGTGGTGTTTGGACCATCCATTCCTAAGCTTCTTGTAGGCAATACCAGTCTACTACACGTGGCTACCTGGCTTTGTTTTTAAATAGATTAAGGTCTTGTCTGGTCACTATCAGAGACAGAGTGGATGGACTGTGCTTCCGTTCTCAAATCTGTTTCTGGCTAGTGACATTCAAAAGGAAACTGGCCAAGGCACGTGGATTTTGTTTGATCTACCCAATGGCTGTTGCTATGGAAATTCTGGTCCTTTCTGAGGGCTTAAAGCCTGACCAATATCCTGAAGCATGATGCTAACGACTTGTGTCTTGTAAGAGCTTTTTAAAGGTTTTATATTCTCCCAGAGAAGATTCCAGATAGTTTTCCATTTTGTGACTTGTAAAAACAATTTCCAAACAAGTGTAGCACTTGAAGTGTCTTGTGGATTGTAATGATTTACTTTCCCATTTTGTCTCATGTGTGGAAGGAGCCCGTGCTGTGCTCACATGGACCCCGCTTTGGTGCATCATCCCTTCAGAGTTAGTTGGCATCAAACCCACGTGGAATGGAATGCTGATCTGTCCTTTCTCCTTCACATCACAGCCCAGTTTCCTGAGCTTGTATTCAAATTCACCCTGGGAGGCAGCCATTGATTACAGTTTATCAAGTTTAGAAAGGAAGTTTTCTTTGATTTCATATGATAAAGTGATTGTAGAACACAGATTTCCCCTGGCTCATAAACTTTCAAACTTCCTGTTTTGTTCATGGAGTCACCACAGTATCCGCCACAAGGACAAGGTGGGACAGTTTTCTAACTTCACTGCACCATCTAGCAGCTTGCCACTTTCCCCGTGAGGCCCTGCCTCCTTCTTAGTGAGCAACCTGAGGTTTCTTCCTCTTCTACTGCATGTGTCTCCTGCATCAAGCCCAACACAGAAGGCCCTTCAAGTCACTCACTCTTCAGAGTCACCATCTGGACTACCAGAAGTCCTTCTAAACTGAACTCTCTTTAAGTCTTCCATCTAACACACCTAAGCAGTCATGACCACATATCTGTAAACTTTTAGCACTGATGGCAGCCTACTTGGTGTGGCATTCAAGGCTTCTTGTTCCATTATCTATCAAACATCTGTCCTGATTTCCTGGCCAACTGTGCATTTGGCCAGTTTCCTTTTGAATGTCAGTAGCCAGAAACAGATTTGAGAATGGAAGCAAAATTCATCTACCCTGCCTCTTCTGTTACAGAACAGAAGAGCCTGTAGAAATAGCCTCAAACTGCGAAGACAAGAACTTGTTTTTCACTTGGCCTGGCAAGTCATTACTATGTGACCATGTGCAAGTCACTCGATCTCATTAAAACATGATATTTTTATTTATTAACTTTATAGACTTTGTATTAATTTATTTGTATGTGTGTGAATATATATATATATATATATATATATATATATGTGTGTGTGTGTGTGTGTGTGTGTGTGTGTGTGTGTGTGTGTATGTATGTGTGTATAGAAAGATACATACTTTGCAAGTAAAGGGATAACTTTCCTTCTACCATCTCATCCATCCCCATGGGATTTCTTAATTTTAAGCAGAGGTCAGAAAACCATGAGTCTCCCCATAACTGCCAAGTTTTGCAAACACAGTTTTTGGAATCTGGCCATGTTTATTCATTTGTAGGTTGTCCTCAGCTGTTTGGGGCTGATGGCAGCCGAGTTGAGTAATGGTGACTGAGAGTTTCTGGCCCACAAAACCTAAAATATTCACTCGCTGGCCCTTTACCAAAAACCTTTGCCAACCCCTGATCTATATAATAATACCTGATGTTCTTTAAGAAGTAACAACTTGTGATTATAACTACATTTATAATTTAAAAATATGTCTATACAAACACCAGAAAAATTAAGTTCTTTAATCTTTTCTATATCACCATTTACATGCTAAGGCAGTTCAGGGGGTTTGGTTGAGTTTGTAGAGTCTCAATTTATTCTTTTTTTAATTTCTTTAAAGTAATTCTGACACTACATTTTTCAGGCTGTAATGAGGTGGGGGTAAGCATGCATCCAAAACCATCTAACTTCCTCCTTGGCACATGGTAGCTGTTCAGTAAATTATTCCCTGCCCTTCCCTGAGTCTGAAGAGTTACTTAATTACAGGCTCTAAGTAGAGAGAGACACAGTGTCTTTATTATTTAGCAGGCCTTGGAAGAAACTCCCACCACTTCAACATAAATATTCCATGCCAAACTTGGCTTTGACATTCACATAAATACATTTCACACCTTTATGTTTGCCCTGCCCTCCTCCCTTCCATTACTGTGTCTCTCCATGCATGAAGCAGGCAAACACAATCTGCTTGCATAATTAAAGGCTCTGTGGAAGGGCAGGTCACTTGGGGCAGGTGCTTTTCTGGAGTGTGCATGATAATCATCCCGAGATGCATCAATTGGATCAAAGCTTCGTTGTGAAGTTCTGGAAAGAAAGTAGTCATGGTTTCTTTTAGGAGTCAGTGTTTTATTTCAGGTAGTTCAGTCATCGCTGACCTTAAGCGAGGCAGCTAGCTATGGTGCTGTTAGGGTCATTTGCTGAGACAATGTTTGAGGCATTTGATTGGCTGTCTCAGTTGGCATGTCTCTGCATCCCTCTCCATGTTCCTGCTAAGGCCGGGCTTTCTACGTGCTGCTCACAACCAATATCTGGGCTTGGGGTGGACTCCAGTGCTCGTGTCTGGACTGTGGGCTGTCTGCTAGGCAACTCTAGTCCTTCCCTTTACATTCTTGGTCATAATACCTCACAGAAACAGCTTAAAGGAAGAAAGATTTATTTTGACTCATGCTTTCAGAGAGCTTCAACCCAGCATGGGAAGGAAATCTTGATGAAACAGCTCAGTTCACAGAAGTGGGAGCAGGCGACAGTCTGTTCAAGCACAGTAGATTCGAAAATGGGATGAGACAGGGTGTGGGCACGGACAGCACATGCTCACAGACCTCACCCCAGTCAACCCCGCCAGCTAGGCCTCGCCTCTCCAAGTTTCCAGCACCTCCTCATATTGTGTCACCAGTTGGGTACAAAGTATTTAAAACATGAACTTATAGAAAGTACTTCAGATTCGGCTTACAATACTCTAAACCTGGAAATGAGAGGCTCGCGTCTATGTCAAAATGCAAAATCCATTCAGGCTGACTTTAGGAGTTCCCATAGCAGTAACAGGCCCACGCTACTCAAAGCCCAAGCCTAGAGATTGTACTGAGAGGTGAGGAGAAATCTTAGCCACAGGACGCCGACGCTCTTGCAGAGGACCTGGGTTCGATCCCAGCACCCACATGGCGGACCAGAGAGCTGTCCGGAAACTCCATTTCCAGGGAGAACTCCAGTTCCAGGGGGAATCGACACCCTTCCTTCTGACCTCCGCGGCAATTGCACGACACGGGTGCACAGACTTGCATGCAGACAGTACATTCATACACATACAGAAATAAATAAAATTAATAAAAATAAAAAAAAAAAAAACAACAGAACCCAAACTACGTACTTCCAATACCTAATGACCCGTTCCAAAAGAGGAAGAATGGGGACCTAGAGAGAAAAGACTGGACAAGAGAAAGACTGAAACTGGACAAGTCAAACACCAGCTCCTCCAGCTCCATGCCCAGCATCCCAGGTACATAGTAGGATCATGCACGTTTCACCAGGCTTAGGGAGCCTGGTCCCTGTGGCCTTGCCATTCAGAGCAATTTTCCTGGGCTAGTTCGACAGGGTGCCCGCAGCTTCCTGTTATCTCCTGTAGACTCCATTGCAACTTGGGCTTCACCCTCAAAGCTTATTCTGTCAGCTCCCTAGGGACCCACAGGTGACACAATCCTGCTTGCACATGACCACTGGTCAGCGTTCAGAAGTCTGGATGCACCTCCTCCCCTGGCTTTACAGCAATGGCGTAGGCATGCACAAAACCTATGCAAACTCAAGGAAACAATGACCCAGCAAAGAACTTGGGAAAAGGACAGCAGGGCTCAATCTTAACCTCAGTGGATAAACTTGCACTGAGGGACATCTGGAAACATTAACTTGACTCAGTAGGCCTTAGCATAAATGACAGAATGCAGGAAATCCAGTGGGAGGCATGGGAGAGTGCCGGCGGGGAAGAGGGCATGAGATAACTAAGATGTTGGACATCAAATACTCAAGAAGTCAATAAAAATATACAAAAGCAGGCTGGATGCTGTTGGTAGCCTGCTTCGTTAAAGAAAGCCTGTGCTAGAGTTTCGTGAACTCACCCCCGCCCATCGAGCAAGGAAGGCTAGTTTCACTTTACTTCCTCCACGTAAGATAAGCCTCAGGATGTTCCAGCCCACAGGACATTCCAGGCTTATCTTCATCCTGCCCTTCCCCTCCTTACTTCCTCCTCGTAAGATAAACAGGATGCTCATTAACCACAGGATGTTCGAGCCCATACTTTTGGTATGCAAATGAGGCATCGGATGGTGCACCAATCCAGAGCATGCACAAGCCCTCTAGACTGCTATATAAGCAGTGCTTCTGCCCCATTTCGGGGTCCTTCTCACAAGAGAGCTGTACACAATAAAGTTTGCTGCAGAAGAATCCTGTTGTCCGCGTGAAGTTCTTGCCGGCGAGACTGCTGCGCGCGACAGGATGCAAGTTCCCATAGTCTTGTAACTACCGCACTCTGCGTGCAAGCCCAGCCAGCTCCACGTGGATAAATGCCAAGTTCCGTTACCAGCTGGAGCAGCATCCAGAGCCCTTTGGACCATTGCTACAGTGGTATCTGAGCTACTGGTAGACAAACCTAGGAAAACATGGGCTTAAATGGCCCTGTTTGAAAACATCACCTCAATTTCTCTCTCTTTTCAGAAGAAATTCTTTATTTTTAATTTTGAATATTTTTAAAGCCATTTGTATTGAATTTTTGTGCATTTCATACAAAACTTCACAATCAACTTTATACCCCATTCTCCATCCAGACCCCCAGCCACTGGATTTCATGCATCTGTCATCTATGTTAAGGCCTATTGAGTTGAGTTAGTATAACCAGATGTCCCTCAATATCTACTGGGGTCTCTTAAGCTTATCTATAGTCTCTCTCTTTTAAAGAACATCAGCTTTCTGTCAGCCAGCAGTAATCGTTGCCAATACTTCTGTTAAGGGGGCCTGCTGCTCGTTTCCTCAGCTATATGGTGGGGTTTTGTCTGGTTGAGTTTGCATGGTTGTGGGTCTTGTGCATGCTGACACCACTGCTGTAGGTCCATATTAGCAAGGTCAGGAGCCAGAGTCTGTTCCCATATGGTCATGCACCTCCACCCCCGGCTCTTACAATCTTTCTGCCCCTTCTTCTGAAATGGTCCCTGAGTTGTGGGTGGGTAAGGTTAATATAAGAGTCCTGTTCAGGGATCCACACTGCAGATCTTCACCCCTTTATCTTTCCCTCCATCCCTCTGTCCTTCTTCTTAAAACTATTTTATATATTATTTTTATTTTGTGTATGAGTGTATTGACTGAATTTATTTAAGTATAGCAGTGTAGCGTGAAATCAGAAGGCATTGGACCCCTGTAACTAGAGTTGTGAGCCACCATGTGGATGCTGGGAACTGAACCCAGGTCCTCTGCAGGAGCAGCCTGTGCTCTAAGCTACTGAGCCATCTCTCCAGCCCCCTCTGTCCCTCTTGCACCCTTCCATCACCAGTAGCCTCCTTCTCAGCTTCCCACCCCGTGTGTTCTGCTGTCCTGCTCCTTCAACTCATCTTTATTTCTTCTCAGTGCATGCCCTTTTTGGTGCTCTATAGATGGAGGCAGTTTTCAGCACAATGCAGACTCTTCTTGAGGAATATTTCATTTCTGATGATATAGAGCAAGGTCCTTGTTAAGGAGCCACATTTGTAAATGTGATGTTTCCAGTAGTGGAAATACATGATATTTGTTACTTCTGGCTGGGCAAGACTGAATGAATATCTTGCTGAGGTATAATACAAGCTATAAACCCACAGCTAAAGACTAAATGTTTGCAGTGACTCCTAAAGAGGCCTAGAAGTCAGAATGAACAGCTAATGCTTAATCTAGACAAGTCTATTAAGCTGAGTTCATGGTCATGGATACATTAATTTTTTTTATCCCTGAATTGCAGGATGACAGTGACACCTAGGTCCTGCTATGGGATATGGAAGAAGATCACCTTGAGATGCATCAGCTAAAGAGAATCCTTTTTGTGGGCAGACATCATCAGCCTATCATCTCATTGTCTCAGTTTAATCTCTCATACAAACCAAAGAAGAGAAACTTCCCACCACATCTTAGGAAAAAGTTGTCTATTTAAGGATAAGATAGCCATCTCCCAAATAAGAGAGGTGGAACCTATAAGTATTACTGACCAGAATGTTCTGCATACTCTCAGTGTAGGAAGCCTGTCATCTTCCTGGGTAAGATAGTATGGTGGCTCATGTTTACATGGCAGGTAGCTCGGCTACAGGATTGATTCAGATTTGAATTTCAAAGCCATTCATCTAGGACATAATTAGTCTGGTACAGGAGGGAAGAGTCTATACTTGGGAATTATAAGCCAGATGGATGTAGTTGGGGCTAGACTTTCAGCATGTTTCATTGTGGCTAATGGCATTTGATACCAAGGTGTGACTGCTGGTAGGTTGAACACACTCCAGGAGATGTCCTCACATCCAAGAGTATTTAGGGAACACAAATTGTACTTGATGGTCTTTAAAAACATAAAGAGGACATGAAATTTGAGTCATATGGAGGTAGAGGTGGGCCTGAGAGGAGATGGGGAGGGGGATGAATATGATCAGAATAAAAATATTATTTAAAATTTAAACGCAGAAAGATAAGAATTTTCGAATTGGAGACACGTTCCCTAGATTCTGCACTTAATATCATCACCACCCCACCCCCCAAAATTCAGAGAATAGCGTAAAGACTACTAAACTGATCTGAATGAAACATAGGGGAAATGCCTGAGTTGTAGCAGATGGCAGAAGTGAAATAAACAGGCAGGGGTAAGTGGGCATGCTGATTCAATATAGTCTGTGAAGCTACATGACCCTCCAGAGAGTTATGTTCCACAGAGGGGATCAGAAGGCACTCCATTTACCACAGCCACGGGAGGCAGTGCTGAGAACCTCATGCATCACACAGTGCTGGCTCTGCTGGGTAGCTGGAATGGGAGTCGGAGGGGGCATAGGAGGAATATCAGAGTGGGTTCACTGCTGCCATGGGATGAAGCAGCCCAGAAATGGGAAGAAGATTACAGCATCTAGATGAGCTGGTTACTCCAATGATGGCCAAGGTCAGGGGGGCACATAAAGGGTTTTGGTATGCAGTTGTGGGCATGGTTAGTAGAATATGACATCCCACAGGGATAAGCTGGTGGCCAATCAAGAAGGGTTCTGTCTACATCCATATACAAAGTTTGAAAAGCGAGAATGGAGGACTAGAATATGGGGGTGGCTGTTTCCATAAAAAGTCATAACTACTTGCTGATATCCAGGCTCTGAGCCCAAACCAGGCCCAGAATCCATGGACTGTAAAGAAGACTGAGTCCACAGGAGGTAATCCTGCAGAAAAACTGTCCTGTAACAGTCTCCTCAGAGCTTCAGAGGACTTGGGTATTCATAGAGAGAACGTGTACTGGGAAAAGGTGAGCAGCCAGACAATTCAGGAACTGTTGTCTACTAGGTCTGAACAGCCTCATTGAGAGCAAGGATTTGTGACCTACATAGAAAGTGGGTCTGTTTGTCTCTGGGATAGAGTGAGGATCATGGGAGATCCTCTACTCAGTCAGCTTGCAGCAGGAGTGCAGTCTGGTCACTCATATTAAGCTCCTATGAGCATGTATGCCACATTGACTTCAGTCTGACCCCAGTCACCCAGCCTAATGTGTTGTGGCTGATTCTCATATAGAACTCTTCTCATGGTGTTTTTAGCCTGGGAGAACCATAATTCTGCAGATTTCCTAAGACTAGCGTGCTGTGGCTGAAGTTATCCTAGGTTAATCCTTCCTCCCTTCTTTGTTCGCAGGTGCTGGGACCATCTTGCTGTTTGAAGGCTGTCCCTACAATCCCTTGCCCCTCCTCCTTACCCTATATGTTTCTTCAAAAAGCCCCTTGTGCATGCATTCCTGCCATGCCCACTTCCCTTCCATCTAAGCATCTAGAAGAATGGTGCCTGAGGCCATCCATTCAGCTCGCTTTGTCAACACCGCCCAGAGACCCCCTTCATGTCCCAAATAGAATGTGAATGCTATAGAGCTTTGTCTGTGAGGTTCCTGTCTTTCAGGAGAAGTTGCCTATGCACATATTCCCTGATATATGTTAAGCTGTGCACATGGGCATAGGGATGAAGGGACAAATGACTGGACTCCACACTCCCCAGGGAGTGATGGTTCAGCTGTTAAGAGCACTGTCTGCACTTGTAGGGAACCCACCTTCAGTTCCTAGCGCCCACATGGTGGCTAACAGCTGTCCATATCTCCAGTTCCTGGAGATCCAATACCCTCTTCTGGCCTCCACAGGCATTTGCAAGACACAGGTGCACTTACCCACATGCAGGCACTATGCTCATACACACAAAATATAAATAATAAACACAGTATTTTAAAAAATGAGTATCATATGAACTTCCTTGTGGAGTAGGGAGTGTCAGCATGGAAGCGTAGATGTGGGAGCAGGGTCTCTGCTTCTTCACTAGATTTTATTTTATTTATTTATTTATTTATTTATTTATTTATTTATTTATTTATTTATTTTTTGGTCTTTTCGAGACAGGGTCTCCCTGTAGTCCCAGCTATCCTGGAACTCACTCTGTAGACCAGGCTGGCCTTGAACTCACAAAGATCCACCTGCCTCTGCCTCCCAAGTGCTAGGATTAAAGGCGTGTGCCACCACGCCCGGCCGGTGCTAGATTTTAAAATACTGAAAAATAACTCTTTAGGATAACTACAACCAATAGAAAATGTAAGGTTTAATGTGCTTTCTACCTCTTACATACACTCCTGTGCCGGGTCTCAAGTCTACCTTGTGAGGGACAGTTCACAAATATTGCCATTTTCTGTATAGAGGGACATTAAAGAAAACCCAGTAACATTATCTCCTTAGAGGAAATGGACAATGAGACCCAGCCCCTCACCTTCATTACCTCACACAGCACATGCATGCATTGTCCCTTGGAATTGTACCTACCTCACCTTTGTTACCTCACACACCACATGCATGCATTGGAATCTAAAGGTCACCATTATGACGAATTTAGTCATCATTCTCTGTACAGATAGAGAAGGTGTTTTCTTTTTTGGCATGGAAATATAACACTCATTTTCATTGCATTCACTTACTTCATGACTTCCATACAGACATGACTTCTGTGCAACCTGGCTCTTTACTTAAGTTCTACTCTCATAGCTACTTTTCTTGTTGCTGTGAGCAAACACCTGACAAGAAGCAATTTAAGCTAGGAAAGGTTTATTCTGGCTCATGGTTCTGGGGCTAGTCTGTCAGGGAGGGAAGTCACAGTGACAAGTGTACTCATGGCTGTGCTGGTGCACACTCACTTCTGGACAACTGGAAAGCAGAGAGAGGGGAATGCAGGCACTCGGCTGGCTTGCTCCTCCTACCCTTTGTTTTTATCCAGAACCCCAGTCTAGGCCCCAAGGATGGCACCACGCCCCTCAGAGCAGGTCCCTCTTCTAGGAAACTACTCTCTGCAAATCCAAGGCCAGACTCCCCGGAGACAATGGAGTGCTGTAAGCCTTCTATCATCCAATCAAATGGCACACAAAACCAACCACACAAAGTCCCTCAATTTTAGCAAGTAAAATATCAAATTCTTTTCAGGCATTGACTCCAAGATCTACAAAAATCTGACCACAGCCCTTAAAGCTGCCAAGAGAGGTCCTAGTTATCACCCACCTCCTAAAAGCTGGATCTGGACAGTTGAGTTCATTCAGAGTTCTAGGCTCTCTTGGCCACCAGCATCCCCCAGGGGTACGGAAATCAGCTACTTCCTGAATTCCAAGCAGGGCTCAGATGGGTGCTGTTTTCTCTGTGAATTCTGCAGGCCTTCTGTGCTGAATTCCTCCTCAGTGCTATGGAGCTCAGGTTTTCCCATCAGGAGCTCTGTGGGATTCTTCCCATGTGACACCCAGGCTGTGCTCTGAACCCCTAGAATCAGTCAGGGGCTCCTTCACCCTGGGAGGGTGGGAGGGAAGCAGCTTAAGCACTGAAACATGAAAAGAACCCATGCATCTTCTGAGGGTGGCAAAGAGACAGATGCCAACCCCTGTTCCTGGGTTGTCCCTGACTGGTGTGGAAGAACAGAGACTGAGGACGTCCTTTCTCTGGTTTCCAAAGGGAAACCAAGTTGCTTCAATTCTAAACTAGAGTAAAAGCTGTGAACATGTGTGAAATGGCTTCAAGGAGCAAAAACAATTTGTAGTTGTTAAGAATGTATGCTTCACACAGTGTCAGGAGCGTGGAGTGGAAGCAAAGGAGGCACCAGTTACTAACAGTAACAGCCATAATCATAACTATGACAGATGCTAAATTGTTGACACTTACTTGTCCATCCGTCTTCTGCAAAGGTGCGCTAGGGAGAATGCGGCAGACCGCTCTGGTCCATGCTTTCGTCTAGGGTGTCATCTTCCTGTTGTCTCCATCCCTTTGGTGACACCTGAGTCCTTTATACGTAAAGAAGCTTATCCGGCTCATGATATAGAGAGTAGGATGTTGAGCAGCTTAGTGTGGAGGTGCCGGCAGGACCTTTAGCAGTGGTGCACCATTGGCTTCTGCTCTGGCAGACGAGGTACCAGGCTTCCGGAGGCATATGCATACCCACCTTCTCACTCAAGACTTGGACTTCTCACAATAACAAACACAAGGAAGGGTATTGAGAGCCAAGCCTTAATCCCTTTGAAAAGCCTAATAACCTCCCACTAGGCAATGGCTCTTAAGAGTCCCACCATGTTCCACCAGCAGCCTACAGGGAGCAACGTTGACATTTCCATCTCACGAACCTTTGGGGAACAATCCCTCCAGCTATGACTCCCACGGTCTCCTTACACACAGAATCCTCAGAAGTGAAAACGTTCTCTAACTTCTTTACACAAGTGAACAAATTGAAGTTCACAAAGTGTTGGTACTTCCCCAGAGGTCTAAGGAGAAAGGGGTCAGTGCAGTTGGAAATGGAAGCCTCGTTCCAGGGCTCTGCTGTCAAGCCTCAGCCCTGCCATCCCCAGAACCATTACTGTCCACTCCATGATGTCCTTGTTCACGTGTAATCTTTATGGAATCCAGCTCCACAATAGAAAGAAACCAGTTGTCTGATGTCTACGGCAACAGCAGAACTAGGCAAGGAGACACTGGTCCTAAACTCAGCAGCCAATGATTTGTTACTAGTAGTGAGTTTTAATCTTTTACTTTCCAAGAAAATGAGTCACGTTGAAGGCATTCCATAGCAGAATCTAAATCCCTGAGTGCCTCTTTCTACAGTTTTACAATGGATATTACATGTCAGTGCATAACCTCAATGGCTACGTAAAGTATAAGACCAGCACCGGCCAGCTGTAAACACACCTACCCTCCATAACACTCCTGGGGAAGCTGTCATCCCTCTGGAGTCCCATTATTGGTGCAATGATCAAATAATGCATAATAGTTGAGATAATTTATTTCTCTAGACTCAGTGCTGTTTCATACCTCAAATGTATTCCAGGGGGACACCTGCTTCCTGGGAAGACTAACATTAACCACTCATGTCCGTCCTGCTTCTTCACACCTTCTCCTGGTTCTCAGGCAGGTCCTTGCTATCTCAGAACATCTGCTTGATGCTGCCCACTCTGAGCATCTTTCATCCAGTGGCTGCACACTGGAAGTGAAAATTTCTTCTGGGCCTGGGCCTAAATATTGCACCAAAACAGAGCTCACTCCCCTCTTCCATGGCTTAATTTTGAAATCAAAACCACAAGGCCCCTATTGGAGTATTTAGTCTTGACCTTTTTCTCCTGCTGTTCCTCATAGGTTATTAAACTAATAAGTTTTATTATCTGTTCTATAACCACCAGCCATTACACAGCTCAGTGGCCATTGCAAAAAGAAAACATAATGATAGGAGAACAAGGTAAGCTTAATAAAGCATTCTTTGTTCACCAGCTATATGCAGGATAATGGGCTATTTCTACTTGTTTATGGACACTTAAAGAGTTCAATGTGATCCACATCTTCCCCTAAGGTTGACAGCTGCATGCTGAATGTACTCTCCACCTAGTACCTGGTTGAGAACTGGTGTCTGGGAGGTGGAGATTTCTGTGCCTTCTCCCCATACAGCTGTCAGGAGCTCTTGCCTCTACTCTGTATTGATGCGAAAACATAACTTTAACTTCCAAAGGGACAAGATATACTTTATTCTGGAGCTGAATATGAGTGACCATGGCCCAGGAACACAGAATCAGGTTACCCCAAATTCCATATCCCAACATGGTAACAGTTTTATTAGGTTTTTATAGTAACAGAAAAAACAAAAGCCTTTAAACAAGACACATTTTACATACATTGCTGGATATACTCAGTAAGCAGGTCATGCCAAAGTGGGGGATTTTTTTACTATAGATCTCAGATGTTATCTGATAACATTCTTAGCTTTTTGAGTGGTGGACCCTGGTGGTCTCCTAAGTTACTACACCCCAAAAGGTTTTTATCCATTAGCCACAGGATGTTAAGTCTGAAACAAAGGTGGGCAAGCAGTGATTATTTAGGGGATAAAATGGACCGAGATAAATGGTACTTAGGCTCTGCAATACTTAGGACCTGCAATATCCCAAACTCTCCACATCACTGAAGTTCTAATCAATTGATCAGCCTTCTAAAAATAGTAAGTTTAAAGATGCAGTTTTCTAAGAACTTTGATTCACATCTGTAAGGCATGTGTGTTATGTCTCTGTATAGGGTGAGGGACACTCAGCTGGGTAGAAGAGATTCACCAAAGGCCCTAGGAAGGACAGGGTGTGGTAACCAAAAATGCCTTCTTCCTTCCTACCTTCTTTCTCTTAAAGTTTCAACATCATGGCACATTATCATAATTCTTATTTTTCTCCTTTCACATCTAGACCACCTCTTCTAGAGAGTCTTCTGAGGGGTCCTAACAGCTCTGCATGAGTTCCATCTGCACAAGTTATACCTGGGAAGTTAATCTTCCAAAAGGAGTTGGTGATTTTTCTAGTTTGAAATGACTTTTCCTTCTTTGTAGACCCACATCCTTAATGTAAAGACCTATTAAGGCCATGTTTGCATGGCACTGCAGTGTTTGCATGGCACTGCAAAGATATGGGTGTTTGGCTTTCTTCCTTACTAGGAAATTAGGGGCGGTTTCTGGATAAAGCATGGATTCTTTTTCAACCACATCATATCAATACAATTGCAAGAATCAGGGACACCACCCTCTTGCTGCTTTTGTTTCCCCAGGGAACCTGAAAGGGGTTCACTCAGTGCCCGGATTTGTCAGTGAGAAAGGGTGTTTCTCATTTAAGTTACAATGTATTTACAAAACAAGCATATCTATAGGGCCTGCACTCCACTCTGCCAGTAGCTGTTCTATTTATACATACAATGTCATCTAGTTCTTCTTATAGTCTTGTGAAAAAGTACTCATTCCCATTCTGCAGAGGCACAGCAAAGGAAATCAGCTTGACAAGGATCATACAACATTTCTTGGCCATGTTGTAATTCAAATCTTTATCATGTGGCTTTTCGCCAGCACTGATGGAATTCAGGTTCACAGATAATATTGGAAAAATCTATTATTAGGCTATAGTGTTAATAAAATTGATCATATAAGGATAAACTCCAAGAATCTTTATGTGAAAAAAGAGAGTAATAAATATAAATTGAACACCAATGTTGTACCTATAAATTAAATCATGGTGGTTAAATGTATTGACATTAGTAACAAATAAATTAGTGTCATCCTATTCTGATTGGAAAATAAGGCTTAGAAAGACCAGTTGTGCAAGTGATCCACTCAGTCAGAGGCAGAGCTGTGGCTTGAGCCTGTGGCTGCCTCATCTCAAGGTTTAATATCTATCATGTCAGAGAGAGGCATCCGCCATCACAGAGATGTTGGGTCTCCCATGATCTTCTCTGAAGAACAATTCATGCTGTCTTGGTATGAGAGGCTATCGTTACAAAAGTCACTGTGTAAAGCCCAGAGACTATTTAGTCTTGTGCTTTTCACATGTGTTGGCCATTTCCTTAGTTTACGGTGCTACCCGTTGTTATATGGTACTTTGTAGTGCTCTAAGGACAATTATTGACTGTTAAATTCTCCTCATTTTTTTCACTTTTCATTTTGCTGAGAGGCAGCTTTTGGTTTGCAACAAAGATGGTGTGTAATTTTCCCATCTTTTCTATCTGAAAAGCCTGCATTCATTGTATGTACAGCTGCCTTTGTGATCAGTCCCTCTGCCCCACTTTGTTAGTAATAGGAGAGATAGGGCCCCTCTCTTCCTTTTACTAAGAATAACCAGAGAATCATCCCTTCATCTTTTCCCCATTTTCCTTCTTAGACAGCCAAGTATTCTGAGCTGATCAAAGGTAGTTTATTCAAGTGTCAAAAGTGTTCCGAGGGTGATAAACTCCAGGAAATTCACCATTGCACAGATACAGTATATCTATAATTTATAGGAAAACAGAAAGAGGTTGGCAGGTGCTTTCAATGAGCACTATGACAGTTATAAAAATGGGTGCGCAGACCTGCATGCAGACAATACATTCATACACATAAAAATAAATAAAATAAAATAAAAAAAAATATAAAAACTCACAGTTCAAATTCCCACAGTATTCAAGGAAAATTTCTAGTGGCCAGGTGCCTGTGAAAAATATTCCTGCTTCTACTCCTGGCAAAAATCACAGCAACACTAAATATCACTTCATTAGTGACACCAATGGAAATCTAAAGTAGAGGGAGCTCTCCCAAGACCACCTTAAGCACAGGTAGGTAGGAGCTGGGTGCTTCAGCAAGGCAGATTGTTCTTTGATTTAATCTAGTTGTCTTTGACTTGATTGGCTTTTGTGGCTGTGGGGGCAGAGTTATCCTCTCAGCTGGTATAAAAGGTGGTTTTGTGTGAGTCTTGAGATCGGAGATCTCCCAAGACCACCTGAACCACAGGTACACCCCCTGACAACTGGTATTATGAAGGCATCTGAAGGAGGCAAGCAAACCAAGCCTTCAACACAGTGAAGAGGATTTGGGACTCACATTGAAATACAGGCATGAAGCCCATATGCCAGGAACACAAAGAGACAACATGGGAAAGATGCAGGATAATCCCACACCAAGCTCTACCAACCCTGTGGAAGATTCCTACAGTGGGAACCCCCTGGGGATGGCCAAGGACACAGATATCAGAAGCACTATGCGAGTAAAAGATTATAAAGAGCAAATTAAAGAATTAAGAAAAGAGAATGAAGAACTCAAGAAGAACCTAGAGAGAGAAAATGACAAACTCCAGAAGGAAGTGGAAACACTGAAAAGATCCCATGCTGCAAAAGATAAGGAAACCAACCAGCAAAGCAAAGAGCTACATGAAGAGATTGAGAAGCTCCAAAAGGAAATACCAATACTTAAGAAATCAGAAGAGGAAATGAAAAAGGAAATTGTGATGGTTAATCCTGGGTGTCAACTTGACTGGACTAAGGAACAAATAAGAGAAAAAGGATCTTTGGATTGGACCACCTCAACCCAGATGGCCCACTACAAATGTGGGTGTTACCTTCTTCCGGCAGGCAGTATTAAAGGCCACAGCAGAAGGAGCTGGTCCCTTTTTTCCTGTGGCTTGCCTCTCTCACTGGTGAGTTTGTCTTACTGCCTACAAGAACACATGGAGACTAAACAACACACTCTTGAATAATGAATGGGTCAAGGAAGAGATAAAGAAAAAAATAAAAGCATTCCTCGAACTGAATGACAATGATGATACAACACAACAAAACCTATGGGATAACCTTAAAAGCAGTCCTAAGAGGGAAGTTTATAGCCTTGGGTGCCTACATTAGAAAAACAGAAAGAGCACAAGTGAATGATCTAACACTACAGCTAAAAGCACTTGAGAGGCAACAACAGATGAACCCTAAACGCAACAGACAGGAAGAAATAACAAAAATCAGAGCAGAAATCAATGAAATAGAAACAAAGAAAACAATACAAAAAATCAATGAAGCCAAAAGTTGGTTCTTTGAAAGAATAAACAAGATAGACAGACCTCTAGCCCAGTTAACAAAAAGAAAGAAGGAACAACTCCAAATCAATACAATCTGTGATGAAAAGGGAAATATCACAACGGACAAGGAAAAGATCAAGAAAATTATATGGGAATATTACAAGAACCTATATTCTACCAAGTTTGAAAATCTAGAAGAAATGGATGAATATCTGAAATCTTGGGAATCACCAAAGCTTGGCCAAGAGGAGACCAGCAGCTTAAACAGACCCATAACATATGAAGAAATAGAGGATGTAGTAAGAAGCCTCCCAACTAAAAAAAGCCCAGGCCCAGACGGTTTCACAGCAGAATTCTATAAAACATTTCAAAAAGACCTACAACCATTATTTCTGAAACTGTTTAGAAGTATACAATCAGAGGGAATTCTCCCAAATTCCTTCTATGAAGCCAACATCACTCTATTACCAAAACCAGGCAAAGATACAACTAAAAAGGAGAATTATAGACCCATCTCCCTCATGAACACAGATGCCAAAATTCTAAACAGAATACTGGCAAATCGCATACAGACCCACATCAAGAAGATCATCCATCATGACCAAGTTGGATTCATACCAGAGATGCAGGGATGGTTCAACATACGAAAATCAATAAACATCATCAAACACATAAACGGAATCAAAGACAAAAACCACACCATCATCTCAATTGATGCTGAAAAAGCCTTTGACAAAATCCAGCATCCCTTCATGCTTAAAGTCCTAGAAGGAATTGGATTGGAGGGATCATTCCTCAATGTAATCAAAGCCATATACAGGAAACCCACAGCCAATATCATCCTAAATGGGGAAATGACGGAAACATTCCCTTTAAAGGTAGGAACTCGGCAAGGCTGCCCCCTATCACCACTCCTCTTCAATATAGTGCTTGAAACACTTGCTAGAGCAATAAGGCAAGAAAAGGATATTAAAGGAGTACTAATTGGAAAAGAGGAAGTCAAACTATCCCTATTTGCTGATGATATGATTGTTTACTTAAGAGATGCAAAAAACTCCACCAGAAAACTCCTAGAAACGATTAACAGCTTCAGCAAAGTGGCAGGATACAAAATTAACCTTAGAAAATCAATGGCCTTTCTTTACACCAAGAACAAGCAACTGGAGAAAGAATTCAAAGAGACCTTCCCACTCACAATAGCCTCAAAAACAATAAGATACCTAGGAACAAACCTAACCAAAGACACCAAAGACCTCTACAACAAAAATTTTAAACCCTTAAAGAAAGAAATTGAAGAAGACCTCAGAAGATGGAAAAACCTCCCATGCTCATGGATTGGGAAAATTAACATTGTAAAAATGTCCATTTTACCAAAACTCTTGTATAGATTTAATGCAATCCCAATCAAAATCCCCAAGAGTTTCTTCACAGGCTTGGAAACAAAAGTTCTTAAATTCATTTGGAGAAACAAAAGACCCCGAATAGCCAAATCAATCCTGAGTGAAAAGAGCTACACAGGAGGGATCTCTATACCAGATTTTAAACTATACTACAGGGCTATAGTCATAAAAACAGCCTGGTACTGGCACAAAAACAGACCTGTTGACCAATGGAACAAAACCGAAGATCCAAATCTGAGCACATACAATTTCAGCCATCTCATATTTGACAAGGGGGCCAAGAAACCACAATGGAGAAAAGACAGCATCTTCAGCAAGTGGTGTTGGCAAAACTGGATCACCACTTGTAGAAGAATGAAATTAAACCCCTACCTCTCGCCCTGTACAAAAGTCAACTCCAGATGGATTAAAGACCTCAACGTGAAACCCCAAACTCTGAAGGTGATAGAAGAAAAAGTTGGCAGCAGACTACAAGACATAGGCGTAGGAAAAGACTTCCTAAATCAGACAGCAGCTGCACAAGAATTAAGGTCGACAATTGACAAATGGGACCTCATTAAACTCAAAAGCTTCTGTACATCAAAAGAAACAATCAAGGAAGTGAAGAGAAATCCCACAGAGTGGGAGGAAACCTTCACTGCAGAAACATCTGACAAAGCATTGATTTCCAGAATATATAAACTACTCAAAAAACAAAGAAGAAAGAAAACAAATGACCCACTCAATAGATGGAGCAAAGAGCTGAACAGAGACTTCACAAGTGAGGAATTAGAGATGGCTGAGAAACACCTTAAGAAGTGTTCAACATCACTAATCATTAAGGAAATGCAAATCAAAACCACTTTAAGATATCATCTTACTCCAATAAGACTGGCTAGGATCAAGAAAACAAATGATACCAAGTGCTGGAGAGGTTGTGGGGAAAGGGGAACACTCATCCACTGCTGGTGGGAATGTAAACTCGTACAGCCACTATGGAAAGCAGTGTGGAGAACCCTTGGAAGACTTGGAATGAACTTGCCACCTGACCCAGCCATACCACTCCTAGGCATGTACCCTCAAGACTCACGCCACCGCAGAGATACATGCACGGCCATGTTTATTTCAGCTCTCTTCACAATAGCAAGGAGCTGGAACCAACCCAAATGTGCCTCAACTGAAGAGTGGATAGAGAAAATGTGGTACATGTACACAATGTAGTTCTATGCAGCAGTAAAGAAAGATGACATCATGAGCTTTGCAGGTAAATGGCTGGATCTAGAAGACATCATGCTGAGTGAAGTAACACAGTCCAAGAAAAACAAACGACGAATGGTATCCCTCATCTGTGGATGCTAGTGCCAATTACCTAATTGTAAGTATTTCTTGTGCATGGCCCCTTGAGCTTTTGTCCAAGTAGTTGGGAGTGATACATATTGGAAGCAACAACAACAACAACAACATAAAGGACTGCATCAAAGAACTGATTGAAACAGTAAACTTCTGCTCAGTCAACTTCCACATGGAGAATTTTGAGAAAGACTGAGAAAGAGATGAAAAGCATTTTTGGCAGAATATATGAGCTCTGGTGGGGTGGGGGGATAGAGTGGGGGACATGGGTCTAGATTTGATAATCTTATACAAAATATATATAAAAAATTTAAAACATTAAAATAAAAAAAGAAATGTAAAGTAGAAATATTCCAGTGAAAAACATAAAGACTGATTTCTGCAGATTAGTTTTATTTTCTATTTACCTGTCACCTCTCAGCTCCATATATAAATGCTCTATATTCCAAGTCTTCAGAAGGCAGTATATAAATATAAAAGAAATTGTTTTAGCCTGATGTTTCCATTAGTCCAAATAAAACTGCTTAAAAGCTTTATGAAAATTGTATTCTACGTCAAGCTCAGGATCCTGCAACATGTTCCACTCTGGACACATCTGAATGTATTGCAATGGTCTAGAAGCAGAGTAGTGTGCTGCCTTAATATCTGAGCATTAGTGCTTTTTCTTTCAAGCTTTCTCCCTAGAGGTGTAAATCTAGCAGGTAGAAATCGTCTATCTGATGAAATAAGTGCAATTCTTTGTAGAAAAACAGGAGTTCTCAGAAACTGTCCAAGACCAAACCCTTCAGCTCCACTATGAAGAATTCCTTAAAATAAACGTGATAGGATGTAATGGCTGAGATTGGGGTGAATGGTGAAACTACAGCAATATAGTCTAGACACTCATCTGATCAACTTGATTGAACATTACAAGCCGCCCCCCCCCAGCTAGATGGTGGGACCCATGGGCTGTGTGGGTTTGGGCACAGCTGCTTGTAAATTGATTTTACGTGAAGGATGCTTGTACTCATAAATTATTACTTATTGTTAAAAAATGAAAAAAAAATAAAGAAGTAATAAAAAATGAAAAAATAAACATAATTGAATCATCATTTTAATGTTAAATTAGTTCTGTCATTTCTCCAGTATCAAGCATAGTAGTTTGAAGTTGTTCCATTGTTCTCTCTCTTACCACCCATCCACTCATCCATCCATCCACACATACACCTATCCACTCATACACATCTACCCATCCACTTATCCATCCATCCACACAGACACTTATCCACTCATACATATCCACCCATCCGCTCATCCATCCAGCCATACACACATATACTTATCCACTCATACACATCCACCCATCTGCTCATCCATCTATCCTTCCACACATACACTTATCCATCCATTCATCCATCCATCCATCCATCCATCCATCCATGCATCCATCCAATCATCCATCCATCTATCCACTGACCCATTAATCTACCCATCCACAAGTCCAAGATTATTCTCTGAGACTCCAAAATATAGGTCAAACCTGACTGTATGTGAAAGGTCTTTTCCTACTGGGGGAGCTTTTGGAGCAACTGGAATCTGCCTGAGCTTTCACTACTCCAACATAAATATTGTTAGCTTCTTCAACCAGTCTTTCATATTGTCTCTCATGAAGAAGCTAAGAGCCAACCCTCTTTTCCTAAAGTTCACAGGATCCTAGCAACTCTTGTCCTCTAAATTTGTCATTCCTCTACCATATACAGTCTGCATCACCTATGAATATTCATCGCTACAGGTAAATAAAAAGATCCAGAGAGAATTTCCTTGAAGCATATTTCAATTTCCTTGGAAGTCCTGGAGGAATTCAGGCTCTGGGTTTGACTGTCATCAAGAGCCCATGGTCTTTAGAGTTTTCTTCTCTGGCTTTTGTTTCAATTCACTGAATGGTGGTCCCACACCATTTCATGTATGAGTCACACTCAAGCAAGAAGCAGTGGCAGGGGAGGTGATCGGTGGGTAAAAGCACATGATCTGAAAGCATGAGGGCCTGAATTTGATTCTCTAGTACCCCTGTAAGGATCTGGGTGTGCCTGCATGTGCCTGTAACCCTGACACTGGGGGATGAATACAGGCAGATCTTCAAGGCTCCCTTACCAGCCAGCCTAGCCAAAGCAGTGGGCTTCCAGTTCAATGTTAGATTCATCTCAAGACAACAAGGTGAAGAACAATTGAAGAAGATACTCAGCTGTCTGCCCTGGGCTCATCGTGCATGCCCACTGGTACATGTATAAGTGCACACTCGACGTGCATGCATATACCATATGTACACTTATGTGTGGGCAAACACACAGAAAAGGGAGAGGTTGCTAGACTGTGCCTTCTTCAGCCCCTTTTACTAGGAATTGCAAACCTATATTAATACTTCTGGTGGGGTCCATAGCCATTCCTTGCTTTGTAGCAAGAAGTGAAAGTGATTAATTTGCTTGGGCTGGAAATATTCAGTAGACTTTTGAGGAATAGAAAGAGAAATATACTGGACTGGATAAATCAATGAGAGAATGTGTCTAGCTTGGTTTATTCCTTTTAGCATATTTTACAGCTGCTCACACTCATCTTGGAAAGTGGCATCGGGAGGGAATAAGGTCTACACACCTGGCCTTACTGGCTCAAAACAGGCTGTCACCTGCTTGGTCCTGGATCAGACCTCTATGCCTAAACCAGGGAGTGCAGCAACATGAGGATGTGAATCCACTGTTGACTCTTTCATGTGTTCTGAATGTGCTTGTTTCTAGGTCCCTTCCATTGCTGACGCTGTTCTAGCTCTGCTTCATCTTGTGAGACTCACACAACTTAGTACATTGATATACACAAATGGCATGTTTCACATATCTATATTTAATAAATTTACATCAAATTGGATGAAGAAAGAACATCGAGGGGCTGGAGAGATGGCCTAGAGGTTAAGAGCGCCAACTCCTCTTCCAGAGGACCTAGGTTCGATTCCCCAGCACCCACATGGCAGCTGAGAACCATCTTTGACTTTAGTTCTAGGGGAATTCAACAACCTCTTGTGACCTCCAAGGCATTGCACAACATGGGTGCACCAACCTACATGCAGACAGTACATTCATATGCATAAAAAATAAATAAAATTAAAAAAAGAAAGAACATCAAGTTCCGATATACCCTTATGAAGTTGTTTCCATGTCTGTGTGAGACGTCATGGCTTAAAGAAACAGAAATCTATTTCTTTACGGTCCTGATGTCTGGGGCTTTAAGATTCTGACATTGGCAGGTGACTGTAAGGGAGATCCTGCTCCTGCTTCTTGCAAGCTTGCAGTGACTTATGCACAGCTTTGAGTGTTCCTTGCTGTGCTCCTTGGACTGTCCATCTTTGTGACAAAATACCTGAGTAAAAAAGGAAAATAAAAGACTTATCTTAGGTCACAATTTCAGAGATGTTAGTCAAAGCTTGGCTGGATCCATTGCCTCTAGGCCACAGGCCAAAATGTGCTCTACTAATGTTCCAAATGCTTCTCAGTGCAGTCAAGTTGACAAAATTAACTAACACTTGGCTTGAACATGTGTCTCTCTGCTCTCCATCTTCATTTTTAGAGAGTGCTCTCCCTCTGTAAGGGTCTGTATGTCCAAACATCTCTCTTTTTATAAGTGCATCAGTGCTCTAGTTGCTTTCTATTGTTGTGATAAAGCACTGGAACCAAGACCAAATTAGGGAGGGGAGGATTAATTTGCCTTACATGTTCCAATCACAGTTCATTCCTGATTAAGCCGGGCAGAAACTCAGAGTAGGAACCTGGCAGCAAGAACTGAAGCACAGGCCATGGAGGTACCCTACGTGCTGGCTGGATCTCTGGCCTGTGCTCAGCCTGCTTTCTTATACAACCCAGGACCACCTGCCCAGTGGTAGCACCACCCACAGTGGGTATGGCCCTCTCACATCATTCAACAATCGAGAAAATGCCTTATAAATATGCCTACAGGTCAATCTAATAAAAATTCCTCAATTGAGAGTCCCTTTTTTAAATGTGTCAAATTGACAATAGAAGCCAACCATGACATTCTACCCTTGTCATCCTCAACAAACACAGCACTTTAAACTGTAACCTTTGCTTTCTTTGTCTGACCCTAAAATCTCACATTAATATCTTAATATAAAATATAGTATAACTTTAAAACTTTCACAGTCTTTACAATTGAAACATTGTAAAAATTCACTGTCTCTTTAGAAACCCAATGTCTTTTAACTGTGGAATACTGTTAAAATGAAAAAGAAAAAAAATACATACTGTCTTCTTATTTCAAGAGGGAAGAATAAGAGCACACTTAAAACAAAAACAAAGTCCAGTAGTGTAGCTCAGTATCTAACATATGAGACTCATGCACGATCTTCTGGACTTCCAAAAGGCTTGGACAGGTCCAGTTCCATCACTTTGCTGTTCACACCACACACAGCTTGTCTCCTAGGCCAGGTCCACTTCACCACTGCCACTGTCCTTGGTGGTCATCCCAGAGACCTGGCATTTCTAATATGCTGGGGTCTCCCTGCAACTGAAGCTGCACCTTTCATGGCTTTCTGGACTGTCTACTGGGACTCAAACCCTGCCAAATGGAGCCAAGTCTGTTTTACCTCTTCATGCTTTCCAAGCCAGTCCCACATGAAAGACTCTTGCACATTATCAAGTTTGGCTTGAGATATAGGCTTAGATGCCACTAGAGTACAGATTTTGGGTACTGACCCTGTAGAAATACTTCTCAGAAGATTTTACCTCAATTATGCTGATCTTTTCTTAATCACAGCTGATTTTTCAACCCCAGCTAACCAGCATTGATTTTCTTAGTAAAGCAAATGTTTCACCTCAGTGATGTTCTTGTCTTGTTAATCACAATGGATTCTTCAGGCCCACCTGACCAGAAAGCACACATTCTCAATTCAAAATATCACAATAGATATAGTCTTTGTGGAACTCTCAGACTTCCCTTTGAAACTTCACAAGCCATACCAGTATTGATCATAGCATTATCTTCTGTGTTCCTGAAACAGCTCATTAATCACTGAGCACTCAGTTGCTTTTCTAGACCAAATCTCCAAACAGCTGCACAGACCTCAGAAGACAACATGTTCAGGTCAGGACAGCAATATCCCACTTTCCCGGTACAATTTCTGCTTTGGTTAGCTTTCTATTGCTGTTCTAAAACACTTTGACCCAAATCAACTTGGGGAGGAATTTGGCATACAGGTCCTTGTCACGGTTCATTCCGGGGGGGCGGGGGGGGGCTCTGTCCCAGCTCCATACTGCAGGCCAGTCCTCGAGGGTTCCCCGCGATGGAGATCAGGGAAAGGTGGGTACACTGTCCACCAGCCCTCAGCCTCCCTCTCCCAGAGACAATCAGACTCGACAGGGAGCCTAGTCAAGCTGAGTCTCGTTTATTGCCAGCACTACAGCAGTTTATAAAGGCAAGAATCACAAAGAGAGGTCCAGGATGTGAAATGGGCAACCAATGATCTTAAGGGTCAAGGCAGCATGCAGGCTGCATTCCAAGCAGCTTAGCAGCAAGCATGAGCTGATCACGAGCTGTCTGTGAGTGAGGAAATAGTTAGGGACAATTAGAAAAATTTTAAAACAAATTTGACCATGCCTACCTTGCTTCCTTTGGGTGCCATCTTTTCTAGGCAACTCCTATTAATTAAAGGCCCTTTAGTTCCCCCTTTTTGTTTATGTGAGAGGTGGGCTACAAGGGCCCTGTGTAGCGAACCCCATTAGGAGCACCTTGCCCGAGATGGCTACTACTGTTGGAGTATCTGCACCCCACATGTCCCGAGCACCTTGGACAGTTACCATCGGGGCCTGAGGGACATTTACACATGTGAGTTTTTGTTTGTGTTAGGCACTCGGTCGTATTGTTGCCTTAGCACCATTAGTTGTACCGAGTCTATTTGCTTTCTTAAGAAGGCTACTATCTTGTTTAAGATGCATAGCCCAAAGGTGAAAACAATTAACAACATGACTAGGGGGTCCAGGAGAGAGGAGATCAGTGTAGTAAGCCAAGGGGATTGGGCAAACCAGGTCTCAAACCATCCCCAATTGTTCTCTCTCACGCGTTTGCATTTAGCCAGGCCTTTTCTCACCTTGGCCATAGAGTCCTTGACAACCCCGGAGTGGTCAGCATAGAAACAGAACTCTTCCCCCAATGCAGCACATAGCCCCCCTTGTTGGAGGAAAAGGAGGTCTAATCCCCTCCAGTTTTGCAAGACTACTTCGGGGAGGGAGGTAAGGGATTTTTCCAAAAAACTGGTGGAGGTTTCTATTCTCTCAAGGTCTTTGTCTATGGTGGCTCTCAGGGACCTCATGCCAGAGTGCTGGGTGGCTAGGGATGCTATTCCTGTTCCTGATCCAGCCACCTCTAAGCCAAATAGGGTGGCTATTGTGAGGGTGTAAAGGCCTCTCTCTTTTCCCCTACTTTGTAGCCCTCTGGTCCAATAACTATACATGTCTTCCTAGGAGTGGTAGAGGATTCGAGGTACAATAGGGACTAAGACACAACACTCCCTAAAGCTGTTAAAAACACTAGTAGATAAGCAGGGAGTGGGTCCTGTTCGTGAACACACCCACCGTTCTCTCTCATTTGGTATTAACCATTTGCCAGCTGCCCAAGAGGAGGTATTTAGGCTATGACACAATTTCTGTCGGGCCTTTGGGCCTATTACAACACAGGTTCTGCATCCTGTCACTTGTTGTAAGGTGAGGCCTGTAACCTTGCACCCCCAGCAGCATTGGGAGAGGTTTCTTTGCTCAGACACATTGAAAGTACCATTGGAGCTGACCCCTTCATAAAAGGGGGGCTTAACGTCATAACACAGCCAACATGAATTAGTGACATTGGGATTAGTAAGGGCCAGATAGGCAGCTCCCACCAGTCTCCAAAGTGGCTCCCCACTGACAGCTTTTGTTAGCAAGGTGGGTGAAGTCATCAGCCCAGAGGTGGGGCCACTAGTGCCAGGTTGAGGGGTCATTCTGGTGGAGCAACCCTTTTGCACTTGCTGAGATGGGGGCCTTAATCTGTGATCCTTTTGCACTTGCTGAGATGGGGGCCTTAATCTGTGACCCTGTTGCACTTTCTGGGATGGGGGCCTCAATCTGTGACCATGTTGCACTTACTGGGATGGGGGCCTCAATCTGTGACCCTGTTGCACTTTCGGGGATGGGGGCCTCAATCTGTGACCCTGTTGCACTTTCGGGGATGCGGGCCTCAATCTGTGACCCTGTTGCACTTTCTGGGATGCAGGCCTCAATCTGTGACCCTGTTGCACTTTCAGGGATGGGGGCCTCAATCTGTGACCCTGTTGCACTTTCTGGGATGCAGGCCTCAATCTGTGACCCTGTTGCACTTTTGGGGATGGGGGCCTCAATCTGTGACCCTGTTGCACTTTCTGAGATGGGGGCCTCAAAACCCGATTAGGACCTACCACCTGTGATGTAGTATTAGGCAACTTTACCAGTAGTCTTAGGGTTATGATGGAGTCAGAGTGACCTCCATGCTTTTAAAACACCAGACCCCATGCCTGTCCCTTTTGCCATTCAACATGATCAACCTCCTTTCCTTGATCAGTAAATCTGACCTGGACAAATTCTAGCCGATCCTTAGTACAGGGCTTGCCAGCATACAGGGGAAGCATGACATATGGGTTTCCATTATTGACAAAGGCAAATTTTACCAAATCATGCTTAGTCACCTTCCACCACCAGTTCCCGTCACTAGAAGTCACACAATACCATTTTTTGCAATATGAATATAATATCCCTCCACATTGGTTTTTTTTTTTTTTTTTTCTGATGTCCAGGGCATGCATAGAACCCAAAACTATGGGCTCTAGCAGGGCTGGTGAATTTATAATCAGGATTTATGTCACTGAAACAAAAATGTAGGTCAGGCCACCAAGTGTTTAATGGGGCCACCTGTTGAGTGGTATTAAGAGTTTTGTAAAAACTCTCTATCAGTCAGGATCTCCATCAGTCAGGATCCAACTTAACTGGAAGGGTTGGTGGGCAGAGGTGCCAGGAGAGGCTCCTACATCTAGAGGAGCCCCCCCTGAGTAGGAAAAGGAGAAGGAGTGTCCAGGACTTTTTGCCATAGCCCCACAGGATCATTTTTTTCTTTCCAAGATGGTTCAAGGCCTCTTGGGGACTCAGTCCTGGGAGGTAGCGTTGGTATGGCTGAGTCTCTCCACCAAGTCCTGGAGGATTATAATTATTATCATGAGGAGGACAGACTTGACACCTGCTGCTGTGACAGCTAGCAGTGCCACCCACTCTGGTCTCAGTATCATCCTGTGGAATCACAAGTAGGAATGCCACATCAAGGGTGTTTGTGCCATGGGCCTTCTTACGCTCTTGTCTGTTTCTTTTTCTTTTATTCTTTCCTCTTTTTTGTGTGTTAGTCAGAAGCCTGCTGAGTCTATTGCACAGCCACCATTACTTTTGTCTCTCCTTATTTGTCTTCATGGGTGGGTGGCTTTGATTGGTCAGGGTCATCTTCTCTCTGACAACAGAATTTGAGATCTCTAGCCGGCACCCATAGGGTTTGGATCTGCTATGGGGTAAACACAGCTAAATCCTCAACCCAGAGTTAATAATGGATCCAGGCCTCTCCATTGCCCCGTAAGGGAGTCTTTCCATTTTACCCACACCTCTGGCCTTAGTTCCTGGCATCCCCAATGTTTTTGGAATCATCGGGACTCCAGTTTATTTTTTTGTAAATTAAGAATATTGATGTCAGCATCACATGCCTAATTGCTGATGGGGGCTTATTTCCCCTTTTGTTTTTGTAATTGAGCCTTTATATTTTGGTGATTGTGTTCTACAATATCCTGGCCTTGAAGGTTTTAAGGGATTCCTGTTTTATGTTGGATTCCCCAGAGAGAAAAGGAGTCCTGTAGACTCTTACTCACAAAGCCTGGTCCATTATCAGTTTTGATTCATTGGGGTAGTCCCAGGGTAGTGACACACTGGAGGAAATGGGACTGGGCATGTTTGGGCTTTTCTCCTGTATGAGCTGTGGCCCAGCAGGCATGTGAGACTGTGTCAATGGACTGGAAAACATATTTAAGCTTTCCAAAGGGCACATAATGAGTCACATCTGTTTGCCATAGAGGATTGGGCTTAAGTCCCCTGGGATTTACCCTCTACTGTTGTAAAGGCAGTACCTGCAGGAAAGGTTGACAGGACTTGCAAGTGTGCACAGTCTTTTGTTAAAATTTTAAGAGGGACTTGGGGAAATCTCTTATGCAGTCCCCTCCAATTTACATGGGTAAGGTCATGTAACCCTTGAGCCTCACTCAGACCAGCGGAGAAGACCTGGGCAGAGGCCATTTTGTCTGCCTCTGCATTACCCTGGGCTAGAAAGCCAGGCAGGCCTTGATGCCCTGTAAGGTGTTGCAGGTAGAAAATATTCTGTCTTTCTTTAAGAAACGGGCAAATCTGAATCATTAGGGGAGTAATGGGATTTTAAACTATCTGAGAACAGATTCATGGGTTTACTTATCTTGTGCAGGGGCAGGGCAATGGCCATGAGTTCCTTAAACTGGGCTGAGCCTTCACAGGCATGTACATACCTTTGAGGTTTTTTATTGTTCTTAGGGTATACCACCACTGCAGCCTGGAGCTGTCCCCCATTAGTAAATACATTATTACCTCCCATCAAAGGCTCTCAAGCAAAAAGCTGTGGGGTATCCCAACTAAGGGCATGAAAGGATGTCACCCATAATGACAATCCAAGTCTCCCAAGAATCCTTCCAAGGCCAGAGCCACCCAGTTGTTATACCTGCATACCCATTCAAAGTCCCTAAGCCTATAGGGAATAATAATTTTATGAGAATCTATACCATAATGTCTCAGGGTGGCCTTGTGGCCCTTTTTGATTAAATCAGCTTAATTGATCCATGGGTGTGTAAACCCGTGGCACCCCCCCCCCCCAGGGAGGCATGTGCCCATTGGAGGGGTTTTGCATCTTGTATGAGGGCCAATGTCATTAAGGCCTTGCCAGGTAGGATCCATAACTCAAGATCTTTACTAGGTGCATACCGGGAGAGCTGGGCTCCATTTAGGGCTAGCAGGACCTCATGTAGGATGTCAAGATGCTGAGGGGCAAGATGAGTCAACTCCGAGGGCTCTTTGCCTACCAGCAGCAGGAACAAAGGTGCTAGGGTCTCAGTAGAGACAGGTATCCAGGCCCTCAGCCAATTAATTTTCCCTAGTAGCCTTTGCAAGTCAGTGTCAAGGATGAGGAGACAGTGAACTGGGGCTTGAGAGGGCTTGCTAAGATTCTTTTATAGAATAACATAGATTTGCCCCTTAATTTTAAGTTTGAAATTTAAAAAAAATAGTATATTGAGATTACCCATGGCCCTTATTAGTTTTGGTAGATTTATTGGTCCTGATTTTTAGCTTGATAAAAGACAGCCATAATACTTTTTTACTGATGTAATTGGTTGTTGGGAGAAATCCCAGCCAGCATAGTACCTGGCCTTGATACATATTAATAGCTGTTTTTGAGAAATAGCATATCCTTCCAAGGGGTTTTATGTCCTTTTAATATAAGGAAGACTTTAAATTGTCCTTTGGAGGACATTACATTAATTTTATCTTATTTTAGGTACCACATATATACCCATACAGGAAACGATGTCCTGAGGTCCATTGTTGATGAAGAGATGAAATACTGTCTTTTAAAACAAAATTATCTTGTAGATAAAAGAGGATGTTACAGATAACATTATAAAAGAACGTTGGATATATATTAATGTCAAGGCTGTTACCGGGAAATTTAGTATGGATTAGAATTAAAAGTAACTTGCAGTTTACATAAATTTAAGTGTGACCAATTTTAAATAACATTAAGTAATTTAGTTTACCATTATCCAATGTGTGAATAGATTTTGAACACAAGTAAAAATAAGTTACAGGAATCTTGATTAAACATACATTGTGATTTTTAAGTTACCTGATTAAGACTGGATCCTGTGGAAATAAGGTTTATACATATGTAATTTTAACCTTTATGACTATTACAATTTTAAATGTATAACTTTAAGGTATAAATTTTGTAGAATGGGTTTTACAGATCCTACTGGGCGCTGGTGGCTTACATCCAGTAGATGACAGTAAACAGTTAATAAAACTTTGAACTACTATCTGTGTAGATTTACTTTTACCCATTACAAATTAATTAATTTATTAGCCATTTAAATATATTGGCAAACCTGAGTTAGGGAAAAATCAATTTTGGTTTTAGAGTTAGTCTTTAGTAAATCTATGTAAATAGGAAAATCACACAAAATAAATTTTAACCAACACCTAAAAATGGCAAATAGTTGTTAATGAACGTAAGTTTTAATTTTTGTTAGACCAAGTTGGCTTGAAAATCTTTATACAAAGCTGTTTTTCTGAAATATGATGGTATTAAGATGACTTGTTATTTTAGCTCGGCAGTAGATTACAAGACCACGTGGACTGGGGGCCTGTGAATTTTATAAATGGAAACAAATCTAAAAAGCTCCAAAATTATTTAAGACATTTTTATTAATAAATTTTATAATTTTTTAGGATCCTTAATTGATTAATCTTGAAATGCCTAGGACTTATTAATTGATCAGTTGTGCACAACTCATTTTAAGATGTTTTTGGGTACCCATGTATCAGACTTAGAGAAGCATGCTATAGATTTTAACTGGCCATCATTAAATATTATCTTGAGATCAAAATTGATGTGCAAGGAGCAGTACAATTACCTTAATTTTGAACGTGTATCATGAAAAAGAACATAGTAAAGTTTAAAGGCACATTTTCTCTGTATATTTTTTGAAAAACCTGAAATAAGAAAACCTGCAACAGATGAGAAGCACCCTGGGAAATGTAGTCTTTTGGTCCATAAGAAAAGGAAATGAAAAGTGCCCGCGACAGGAAGTTGTCATGACTGCAACAGGCCCAATGAATTTTGGGAAATGCAGTTCTGTGCTCATTGCTTTTTTTTTTTTTTTCTGAGAAGTGATTTTTGGTTAAAAATTTTGTAGCTCCGAGTTGGGGCTACATTAACAGGGACGCCTGTAAAAGAAAGTGTTAGTCCTGACTGGTCTGATATAGTCTTTCTGTATCTAAGGATTAAGGAACTCCTATCTCTTTAGGAGAAGAGTGACAGTGTGCAGGCTGGCGCTTGAGGCAGCTGTGGCAGCAGTGGTGGTGGCAATGATGGTGGCAGGCAGCGCAGGCTGAGCAAGTGTCTGAGCCACTGCCAGTTGTCTGCGGGCCCAGGTATCATAGTTAAACAAATTAGCATTCCTGACCCAAGGAGCCAGATGTAAAACAGTCTCCCACACCTTCAGTGCGTTGGAATTGGAGATTTCTAGGCCTTTCCTTTTAAGCATATTTCTCAGCACAATAAGCGCTGGGTCTTTTGTCTTGGTATTTGTGTTACCCATGTTTTTGGGTCTCACCAACCTCTCAAACCGATTAGCCCTGACTGAACACTTCTTCAAGCCCCACATTGGGTGCCAGGTATGGGGGCCCCTCTCTGTCCCAGCTCCATCTCGCAGGCCAGTCCTCGAGGATTCCCTGCAATGGGGATCAGGGAAAGGTGGGTGCACTGTCCACCAGCCTTGTAGCCTCCCTCTCCCAGAGACAATCAGAAGCGACAGGGAGCCTAGTCAAGCTGGGTCTCATTTTTTGCCAGCACTACAGCAGTTTATAAAGGCAAGAATCACAAAGAGATGTCCAGAGTGTGAAACGGGCAACCAATCTTCTTTAAGGGTCAAGGAAGCACACAGGCTGCATTCCAAGCAGCTTAACAGCAAGCATGGGCTGATCACAAGTTGTCCACGAGTGAGGAAATAGCTAGGGACAATTAGAAAAATTTTAAAACAATTTTGACCACACCTTCCTTGCTTCTTTCAGGTGCCATCTTTTCTAGGCAAGTTCTATTAATTTGTAAAGGCCCTTTAGTTCATCCTTAAGGGAAGTCAGGGCAGGAACTTAAGCAAGAACCCGCAGGCAGGGAATAAAGCACAGACCACAGAGGAACACTATTTACTGACTTTCTCCTCTAACCTGTGCTCAGCCTGGTTTCTTATGCAATGAAAGACTATCTTTCCAAAGGTGGCTCCATCCACATAGAGCTGGGACCTCTTACTGCAGTTGACCATCAAGAAAATGCCTCATAGACATGCCCACAGGTCCATCCAAAGAGGATATTCCTCAGCTGATGTTTTCTCTTCTCAGGTGTGTCAAGTTGACAACCAAAGGAAACCATGACAGTTAGGATAAATTAGATTCTTTCCTGTTCATTGCATAGGAACAGGATTGCCCCTGTAAAGATCTATCTACCAACAGTGGCAGTGGGGCTGGGACCTCAACAGTTTAATTTGGGAGGTGGGATAAAAAACATGTCCTTTAACAACTTTACTGGTGGACAGTCCAGGAAGCATCATAGTCCAGTAAGGCAAGGATTATTTGAGAATCCTTTCCATGTTTGAGAGCTGCATGAATGATTCAGTCAGAACCCCTGGGTTCAGCCAGCAGTGACCCCAGCCACATGTCCTGTGATAACTCTTGCTGTGCTTCATTCCCTTCTGATATAACAGAATCCTATAACATCCTATATCATCTCACCACAGAGAGAATTCAGTAAAATGATGCCTACAAAGTTGTAACATGGCCTGCCACTCAGTAAGATTTTTTTTTCTTTTTCTATTTTTGACCAAATGAGCACATCCCATTTAATTTTCAATTCCTTTCACATAAGGGTCAAAAAATACTGCAAGTTTTCCCAATGCTTTAAATTGAAAAACATTTGCCCTCTCCTCATTCCCCTCATCTCAGCACTCATCAGCTCTGCCAAAAGTAGAACTGTTTTATTAGAAATAATTAATTCTTCAAGAATCCATGTAGAATTTCAGCTCTACATTTTAAAATGCATTTCTATATTTATTCAACCTATAAGTCTTTCCTACTATGGAGTTACTTATCATTTGCATTAAACTCTTATTCTAGAACTCTGTATATTTCATTTCTCTCATTCATTCTATCTTAGTCCATTTGGCATTACTGTAGTTATAAATCAGAGGCTGGACGACTATATAAAGACAGTAAAATTGTCTTTGTGTTATGGAGGTACAAATTCAAGGGCCACGTCTGATAATGGTCTTTTTACTGTACAGTCTTGAGATAATATATCACACAGAAAAGGAGAGGGAGAGAGAGAGAGAGAGAGAGAGAGAGAGAGAGAGAGAGAGAGAGAATGTGTGGTCTCTTTCCCTCTCCTTAGAAATCCAATATGGTTTATATCATGTGGTTACTGTACCTAATCTCTGCCACTTTTTAAAGGGCCTCTAAACCCTATAATTTGAGTAAACTTGTAAGTTCTTAAAATAATCATGATTTAGTTTCAGCACACAAACCCCTGTGAGACATACAAAATCTATATACAAGTAAAGTACAATCTGATATGCACATGGACACACACACACACACACATAGTGCACACACATATAGCACACACACATGCACACACATTACACACATAGTGCACACACATAGTGCACACACATAGTGCATAAACAGTACACACATGCATGCATACACACATATACACACATAATTCACATGCATACACACAGTGCACACACACATACATATGCACTCAGTGCACACACACACATACATATGCACACCGTGCACACACACATACACGCATGGTACACACATACATATACACATAGTGCACACACATATATACACACATAATGCACACACACACACATGCACATGCTTCCTTGATTGACAGGAGCTTCTATTTTCAACATCTTAAGGATATTCACTATGCTTTACCCAGACACATATATTCAACAATATCTTTTTCAAATTTAGGTCGGCCCATGGAGAAATGAAGAAATTCAATGTGTGTTGAGCATCTCTTAGAGCCTGGACACTAGAGGAGATGGTTCAGTGGTGTTGTGACTGTCTTAAGATGACATGACCACAAAATCCAGAAATAACATTGGATCTCCCAGGTGAATTTAGAATGTCTAGTGTTTTCCCATGATTGAACAGTGTCTGAATAAAGATGTTCATGTAAGGATGAGCATTAGAAACGATCTATCCTCAGCACTTTGACCAGTCATGCATTTCTGCATTCCAAAAGGAGATTCTCTGACCAAGTAAAGAAAATCTCAGGTCTATGGTTATAAGCATAAATATTTAGAAAGCAATTGACAACATGACCATTTAGCAAAATAGCAGTAGACGGTTCTACCCCAAAACCCATGATCTCCCTAACCATGGAATTTTGAACAAGGATTACAGTACCATTCATGACCTCCCTCCTGAGAAAAAGCAGCTAGTTACCCCATATTGGTCATAACACAATTGCACATCTTGCTGAGAGGTCAGTATTATACCATGCAGAGCACAAGGCTTGGAAAGACCATTGATGTATTTTTCTCCTTCCGCAGTCTGCATAGCCCCTTCCACCACTATCAAAGCTAGTCAGCAGGGAGAAAGTACTCTGGTCAGTTTGAGATAGATTTCTCTCAGTCTTATAGCCAAAGTGTGTGATCTCTTTAGAAATGATTTTCTATGTAGTTTTAGTTAAAAAAACAAGAGCAATAGAAATAGCCTGTGTTATTTTTGGAAACTTCTGGGGTTTCCCTGACCAATAATTCATAGAGAGATATATCATGCCTGGCACTGTGCTTTTCATTTCATAAGTTGTGTTTTCTGTGAGTGAACATCATGGAAGAGTAGGCAGAATGAATGTCAGAAGCAGAAGGTGCAGAGGTGCTGTAGAATGCTGTCTTCTAGACATGATTATTGTACTCATGACTCACAGCAGTCATGATTTCCTGCACAAGACCTGCCCTTCAAATGACCAGCCTGGGAAGGGGAAGAACTTGGGAGGCCCCATCACTATCTAAGAAGCTATTGCCATTTGACAGCTGCTGGGAAGGAGAGATTCATTCACAGGTTGTGCATGTTCCCATGGATGGCCCCATTCCTATGCATATATGGTCACTACTAGTTGGACTTGGTGGATTATCAAAAAGGAAGACATATATTTGAGAGGGGAATATGTTGTATCATCTAGAAGAGTTGGATGGAGGAAATGGGGTGGTTATGTTTATATTTCATTTTATGCATGCATGAATTTCCTCAACAATAATTTTTTTAGAAATAGCATTCTTTTTTAATTTCTTATATATATTTTGTACAAGAACAATAATTTTTAAATAGAAAATATCTGAATAAAATTCATTTAATTCTGCTATTATGATCAAGAAAATTATGCTCTTCCTTCAAACACTCTGAATTGTTTTGCACCTGTGTTTCACAATGGTCCCTGTGGTACTGGGTGTGTGCACAGGGAGTGAGGTGACCTGGGAGTCTCTGATGACACTATAGGCCTCGGAAAGCCACTTGGGAAAGAGGAGACCTAGTTAAAATATTTACAACTCATTTATTCATATTCTTTGAGAATATAGTTTTGCCAGCTTTAATTTTAATCTGGCTTTTATGCATGTTGACAAAGGAAAGCAAACACAAAACAGAACACAAAGCAGCTTCTCTAGGCTCCCGGCTTCCCTTCAGCACAGTCACAGCTGACTGCCCAGCCCACGCATTGCAGGGATTACAGGGTGTGACAGCGAAGTGGCTTTTTGAGAAATGAGATGCTGCATTTTTCATTTTTCCCAATATTGCTGCCTGCCAGCAATTGCTGTGAAATTTTCCTGAGTCTTGAAATGGGAGGGGTGGATTTTCCCAGCAGCTGCCAAGTGGTATGGAAGCCCCCGTGCTTGAACATTGCCCATTTGAGCTGTTGGCACCGGCAGAGAAGCATCAACCAAAGTATTTATTAAGGGCCCAGCTGTCCTGGCCACAGTGCAGATGCTGTGCAAACAGCCAGAAGCAGAGGCAGCCCTGCTCTCTAGACTCAGATCAATCAAAGTTGACAGTTCTAGGTCGAAGTCCATGTATGTCATTGTGGGCACTTATGGCAAGCACAGTGTGCCTTACAAAGTGAATCTACTTCCTTCTAGTCTAAGTGTGACCAAGAGATAGCCAAGAGATATTTTCTGATTCTTATATCCAAATGAATGTGACTGGCCCAGGTCCTATAGCTTCTAAGTAGCAGAGTTCAGAGCCAAATGCAGAGCTTAGGAATATACTCTCATCTCTGATTTTTGGATCCCACCAATGGTCCTTCCCTATACGCTTTACAATTTCAATCTTTTTTTATAAACACCCATGTAAGATACAAATGCAGATAGGCAAGAGTTTAAATCAGAAAGGCATCTATGATCCTAAATCCAACAATTTATTTAGAAAGGATTTGAGCTTCCTGTAACTTCTATTGCATTCCCTTCTAACCAAGGGGCTCCTGGAAGTAGGGATCCCATGCACTATATTTTATGTTTGTACTGTGATGGGTCTCTTCAGGTTTCTTTTGTCCTGGTCAGAGCTCTTCTCATTTCCCCATTTTGCTCTTGCCAAGCAGCTGGAAATGCCCATTTCCTTCTGTAACAGAGAAAGACCCTGGCCAAGCAGAATGGAGCTATGCCCTTGGACCCATGAAGGCACAGATTATGAAGTCAGTTGGAGTTCCAACTCATTATAAACTGGCTCAGTTTTTCTTATCAAGGAGTGCAGCTAGGAAAATAGGCAGGGGCACAAACGATCAAATCACACTATAGAAGAGTTCTAAAAATGTTGCCTTGAAAAGTTTTATGGTATTGAGGATTTGAATTCTGCAATATCTGGCAACAGGATGTGGTTTGGGCAAGATTTGGCAGAGTGCAAAGATTAGAAAGACACTCCAGAAAGAGAAAATTGGGGACTGGAGAAAGTGCACTCAGATGGAAGCAGGAAATAATGAGGTGTGCTTAGTGACTGGTTGTCATGCAGCTTCTGGAGCCTGGGATGGCAAGGACTGGAGCTGGAGAGTTGGTTGGTGTCTTAGTACTTGCTGAGGAGTTCTGACTCTACCAATGCCACTTAACATGAGAGGATGCTTAGATACTCGACTCAGATGCTAGTAGCTTAGGGAAAGGTGTTTGGAGAAGAAGCTAAGCCTTCCTAAGAGCCTTAGACAGAAATCACAAACTACCATCTGAGGTTCTTTTTCTGAACCTACTTGCTTCCCAACAGTGAATGTTTCCTACCTGGGAAACTTGAAAGCCTATGGGAGAGAAATTGTGACTCCATGGTCTCAGAGGCGAGTTGATTTCATCACATAGTTTTTAGTCCAGAACACGGAACATGGAGTGGATATTTCGACAGTATGCTGGCTAGGCAGTGAACAAATGAGTAAGTGAATAGGAGTCTGTGAGGCTGTTGGGATTCCTGGAAGCTCACACAACTGCAGTCTCCATGTACCACATTTCAAATGCTCTACCAGGGCCCAGGGCCATTGAAGTTCTATGTCAGGTAAAACTGGTAGGTACCGTTTAGAGCTCTGATCAAGTGGAGCATCAGGAAAGCTATTGAAACTCTTACTCAGATTCTTCAACTATAAGAGCAGGAATAATGATGGCACCAATGTTATTCATTCATCAAGAAGTTGACAATAGTCTATGTGTGGAGAGCATTCAAGTCTCTGTGCATGTCAAGTATGGTAATATCTTTTTTCAATATATGTATTTTTATTGAAGTTTTGTGCATTTCCTACAATACATCTTAATCATATGTATACCCCCTCCCCTCTCTGCAACCCCAAATGGCCCCCCACACTAGATTTCATGCATTCTGCCATATATATTAAGGCCTATTGAGTCAACTTTATGTCCCCAGATGTCACTTGGTATGAGTTCATTTACTGGAATCTGGTCATCCTCTCTGGTATCACTTCCTTAAAAAAGACCAAGTCTCCCTCAATGAAAAGAACCAACAGTGACAAGCTGCTAATAGTTATTCAGCTAAGGTCAGGGCTTCTTGCCCATTTCTACAGTTCTATACTGGTTTTTGTCTGGTTTGAATTTGCATAGGTTGTGGATGACCACAAGGAGCCTGAGTTTCCCAGGCTCATGGGAACTTGTATAGAGGCAGCATGCACAAGACCTATGAAAAGTGTGGTAATATATTTAACCTAAGTAAATAAAAATATGCACATATAAAAAATAATGCCAGGGCCAATCTGTGATTCTTTTGTTCCCTGGAGAAAGTGTTCCTCTGCAATCAAAAGTGGAGAAAGGAGAAAGGAGATTTGTGCATATTTTTATGCACAAATCTTATACCTGCTCCACAATCATGTGGTTGAGACGCTTGCTCACTATAACTATTCATTGGCTATGTCTACATATCACTAAATTTTGGCCAGTGTAACTAAGGCAGAAGTGGTCTCTCTTACCCAGTTTCTGATCATAGTTTATTCCAAAACATAACCATTCATTCTCTCCTGTACCATCTTCCAGGTGAATAGTGAATAGAGGGAACTGCTGTGAACATGACAGGAAGACAGACCCACAAGCCGCAGATGGACATTGAAAGTCATGGTCATGATAGGCATTATGGTCTGAATGTGAAATGGCCCTGAAATGTTCATGTGTTTGAATATTTGATCCCCAGCTGGCAGCGTGATTTTTGGTGGATTGTGCAACTTTCAGGAGGTGGAGCCTAGCTGGATCAAGTGGGGTACTGCAGAGCTGATATTGATGGCTCTAGCCTTCTGCCCAAACATTGCTACTTGATCCTCCATAATGTGAGCTCCTGCTCAGCTGTCCAAAATAAATCTCTCCTTCTTTAAGTAGCATCTTAAGATATAGTCATAGGACATAAGCTATTAACTGTTGAGAAGGTGCTGAGAAAGTAAACTTGAAAACTTTTGAAAAAAGTTTCCTAAAATAGACCAAGACTCATCCATTGATAAACTGCATCTGTGAATCAAGATTTATGCTAGTTGCTTTTCTCCTTGCTATGACCAAAAATACCTGTCAAGAAGTCATTCAAAGAGGGGAGATTTATTTTGTCTCATGGTTTGAGGGGATGCAGTCCATTTTTGGGGCAAAGGCAAGGTTATAGGTGGCTCTGTGGGGCAGGAGTGTGTGGCTGCTGCTTGCTAACATTGCAGTGGATGAAGAAGCAGAGAAATGGAGTGCCAAGCAGGGTTGATTCCATCCCCTCCCATTTTTTTCTCTGGACCTGATATACCCAGAGAGGTATCTCCTAAATGATTCCGCATCCAGTCAACTTGAAATGAAGATCAACCCAGGAATCAAGAGGACAATCTTAAGTGTGACTTACAGAGCCAAAATAAATGCTCTATACAGATGGATTTCAAGGTGAGAGTCAGAGGCAGAAAACTGGCATGTTGTGTATATGATTTAGATATTCCTATAAATAACATTTAAAATTTGAAATTTTTATCTTTAGTTGTCTTATATCCAACGAATTTGCTAGATTTACCTATTAATTCTTATAATTGTTTCATAATTTCTTTTGGGTAATATTTATACTTATATTTTCTCTAAATAACCATAGTTTATATCTTCATTTGCAATATTAAGCTGTGCATTTATTTTTCTTTTCTTATTTCCTTGGCTAGGACTTCAGTAAAAGTATTGGAGAAACTACAAGTAAATGTATGCATCTGATCTCCTTTCTAACTCTCAGGAAGAAATTTTTATAACTTGCTGTTGAGTATATTAAATATGTTTAATATATACTTATATATTTAAAGATACTGTTTATCAGATTATGGTACCATTTCTTTCTGTCTGTTTGCTAGGAGTTCTAATTATGACTACATATGGCATTTTATCAAATACATATTTTTGCTCTTGTTTCTGTTTAACATTCTGTATATTTATATGCACATAATTATATGCTGAGACATTTATACATTGATTATTTACACTTAAATGTGGCATTTTTGTTATGACACTCTTTTTACATTACATTTCATGAGATTCAAATTGCTAATAATGCTTTTGCAGTTTTGAATTTATGTTGATAAGGGGTTGATACATAATTTTTTTCCTTCTTAGAATGTTCATATCTAGTTTTGATCTCAAAACTTTGTTAGCCTTATAAACTGACTTGAAAAATCTTTTACATTTACTATCTCTTTTGTAGGAGCACTTTTAAAAGTTCTATCCACTTACTATGTGACAGAAAGAAAGCTTCTCTTTAAAAGTAGAAACATTTAAAAAGATAGCTGGATTGACTGATATGATGATTTGATATGACAGAAGACCTAGAAGAATCAGAATCAAAGAGTCACATTCAAGACACTAGTGCTTTTGAAAACAAGGGAAGGAGGAAGAACAAGGCAGCAAGTTCAGGATTTTCTTCACGGCTTTTGAAACCTTTGAGCCTCCCATTGAGAAACCCAGGAATTTTAGTGGGTGAAGAAAATTTGTAGTCCTTAGCTAAAATAACACAAATATATTTTCCAAACAATAATTTCCAAGGAAAAGGTACATCTAAATAACAGCAATATGTAGTTTTGAATTATGTTATACAGTTTTCTGAATTGAAAATGGTGTATCTTTATCAAATTTCTAAATTTAGCAATAAATTAAAATGTTAATAAATGGCAATATTGTCATAATTTGGCTAAAACCAATTTACTCAGAAATGACTTGTGATTTAAATTGTCAGTGTTGTTTCAGAAAAAAAAATAGAGGAGTGGGTTATTTAAAAAAATATACACAGTCCCAGAGAAATCCTATTTCTGTGAATTAAAGTGAGGAAAATGGTTCAAATATCAAAATTTCCAAATATATTTAAAGATGGTTGTTGAAGTACCATTTGCATTAGCACTAACCTCAAAAACAATTAAATAGGTGCAGTCTTTCTGTTGTTGTGTTTTCCAATATGCATCCCTCCTGACAAGAAATATTTGCAACTAGGTAATTGGCACTAGCATCCACCAGATGAGGATACCATTGTGTTTTGTTTTTCTGGGACTGTGTTACTTCACTTACATAATCTTAACATAATATCTACTCCATCCATTTACCTACAATGTTCATGATGTTCATCTTTCTTACGCTGCATAATTCCATTGTGTACATGTACCACATTTTCTCTATCCACTCATCATTGAGGGGCATTTTTGTTGGTTCCAGCTTTGTTGCATTGTGAAACAGAGCTGCAATAAATATAGTGTGCATGTATTTCTGCAGTGAATGAGGTTGTGGTATATACCGCAGAAGTGGTGATGACTGGGTCAAATTGGCAGCTCATTTTGAGTCTTCCAAGGGTTCTCCACACTGATTTCCATAGTGGCAGTACAGTTTACATTCCACACAGCAATGATGAGGATCTCCTTTCCCCACAACTCGTCTCCAGCCTTGGTATCATTTGTGTTCTTATCCTAGCCAGTCTTATTGGAGTGAGATGATATCTTAAAGTGGTTTTAATTTGCATTCCCTATTTATTAGTGAACGTTGAACAGTTTTTAAGATGTTTTCTCAGCCATCTCTAATTCTCCTGTGTGAAATCTCTATTCAGTTCTTTGCTCCATCTCTTGAGTGATTCATTTGCTTTCTTGTCTTCTTTTTTTTTTAATTTTTTTATTTTCATATGTTATGATGTCTGTCTGCATGTAGGTTTGTGCACCCATGTCGTGCAATGCCTCGGAGGCAGAAGAGGTGTCGCGATTCCCCTGGAACTGGAGTATAGAGACGGTTTCAGCTGCCATGGGTGCTAGGAATCGAACCTGGGTCCTCTGCCAGAGCAGTCGGTGCTCTTAACCGCTAGGCCATCTCTCCAGCCTTCTTCTTTGTGTTTTGAGTGTTTGTATACTCTTGGAATCAATGCTTTTTTTTTGTTTCAGATGTATCTGCAGTGAAGTTTCCTCCCACTCTGTGGGTTTTCTTTCACTTTCCTTATTGTTTCTTTTGGTGTACAGAAGCTTTTAGTGTAATTACGTCCCAAACAGCTTTGGTAAATGTAATGAATTTACACCTTGATTCCTGCCTTTAGGTATGTGTACTACAACTGCCTTTTTGAGAGCTCTTGGGTCAAAAAAAAAAAACCTAAAATAAAAAGGGGGAGGCATTTATATTTTAAATCTTTTTGTCAATTTTTCAATTTAAACTTTAAAAAAAAAAAAAAGGGCTGAGAGAGGCCTAGCAGTTAAGAGCGCCGACCGCTCTTACAGAGGACCCGGTTGTATCGATCCGCACCCCACTGGCGTCTGGAATCGTCTGAAACTTCCCGTTCCGGGAGCTCCTAGGTGTTCATAGTGGGAATCCAGACCCTCTTCTGACGTCCGCGCATTGCACGTACGGTCCACAGACCTGATGCACAGCAGTAACATTCATACACATATCATAAAATAAATAAAATTAATAAAAAAACTATGGAAAGATTTTTATGTTCCAACAGGGTCAAAATATCAAACTTAATGGCTGAGAAAGAAAAGATACAGCTTTTGCATTCTTGCAGGATACCAAGAAATACCAGCAGAGAAGTTGGCCTATCTAAACGTTGAAAGGAAGAAAAGCCTCAGATGCTACAGCAAAACAATTCTGTGTATCCTATTTTGTAACAACTGTTTATAATGTTCCTATGAAACTTACCTTCTGGGGGCAAAGTTTTAATATGAGGACCTTTCTACTCCTTTTCATTGAACAAATAATGATGTTATGAGTCATTCTCTAACTGTAAAATTAGAGCTGACTGTTATAGAGGTAATCTCTTAAAACTGGTATTAACTGCTTTTCTTTTTTAAATTTTTTTTAAATTTTATTTATTTTTGTAAGTGTATGAATGTATGTTTGCATGTAGGTCTGTGGCACCCGTGTTGTTGCAATGCCACGGAGGTCACAGAAAGGGTCTCAATTCCCTGGAATGAGTTTTCTTGGAATTGGAGTTTCGATGGTCTCTTGGCCGCCAGTGTGGGTTGCTGGGGATCGAACCCGGTCCTCTCAAGAGCAGTCCGGTGCTCTTATATCGCTAAGCATTCTTCAGCCCATAACTACTTTCTTTTAATTGACTAATAGACATAGGTAACTGTGAAAAGATTTTTCTCATTCAGAACAAATATAATACTAAAGTCTTTTAAGTGTGCATTTAAGCAAAATATATTAATACAGGAGACCTCTGATATCAGCAATGGATTATTCTGCCAAGGAGATGTTAGCCAAGGGATCCACGTCCCCCAAAAGGTAAAGGCTTCTTGCCTGTAAACTGGAATACCTGCAAGAAGAGAGGCAGTAAGGCCCTGCTGTCAAAGATCTGATGAAAGCATGGGAAAGATGTATTGAGAGCCCACTTGCAAGTGTATGGTTGGTCTCTGGAATGCCAGAGAGTGTTACTAAAGGTCATTAAACCAATAAAGGAAATATTGGTCTCCATCCATCAGCATCAGCCACTACTCACCTGCCTGGAAATAATGTGCAGCAGAGTGGCAGCCACTGTCTGTATATCCCAAATCTAAATGGCTTAGCTTTCTCCTTGGAGGAATAATCACATGCTGATGCCACAGCTTATCCTCTAGTGTTAGGAGATGTTATAAAGCCACAGTAAGACCTTGAATCTCTTTACAGAAAAATATAATGCATGGATTAGGCATACCATCCAAACATCTGTTGTCTATACAAAAGTAACCTCCATAATAATAGTACTGTTTAAACATCTATATATCTAATTGTCTTGTGCTTCATTAGTAGGATTGAAAGGTTATTCCTGGATAAACTGTCACCCATGAAGGAAACAGCTGGACTGATCAGAGTCCAAACGACATCTCCGAGAAAGTAGACTGTTTTGCTTCTCATCCACCTGTGCCCCTTTTCTAAGCCTAGGGAACAACTGCGGAAGAGGGGTGGTAGGAATATAAAAGGGCTGCATTGGGGTGAAAGGAAACTCAGCAATAGACAATATAGACGGACACATTATTTGATCAACTGATGTACATACAAGCCCCCTCAGCTGGATTGGTGGGAGCTTGGGCTGTGTGTTTTGAGCATAGCTGCTTGCAAATTTGTTTTACATGAGGATGCTTGTACTCATAACTTTTACTTATTGTTTAAAAATGAAATTAAAAAAGGAAAATATATGAAATTCTCAAAGAATCAATAAAATATTATTTTAAAAAGGAAAAAAAGAAAGTATGGGTAAAGGGAATATTTGCTAACACAAATAACCCAGTCCCCTCCCAAAACAAAATAGTAAATTTATTGTATTCGTGCTACAACAAAAATAAATAAATAGGATAACCATGGCTATCCTATTTGAATTGAAAGTGAAAAGCAGAGTGGGCTTTTCAATGTTCCAGACACAGGGAAATGATATACATCTGAGTTGACAGATTTAACAGTTATTCTAATTCATCATTACATACTGGATAGATATATTCCAATATCACACCAGTCCATAAACACAGTTACTACATATCAATTAAAAATAGAAATACATTTTTCAAAAATCTATAACATTGGTCAAATAAGATATAAACCACTACCATAATTAAAGAAACATGAGGTTAGCTTATTCAATGCTTATAAATCAAGCATACGGGTATGTTATATTTTCATCTATGTAAAAATTATGCATGTGGTAAAATAAAAGTTGGAAAACAACAAAGACAAATGAACACTACATAATGTGTTTGGGAGTTAGAATTTTCTCATTATATTTAGAGATGCATTAATGTTTTTATAATGATTTTGTATAAAATATAGCAGACAAAATAGCTATAATTTACTGAATTCTTATATTATGCTATACCCTGCTCATGATACATCTTATTTTATTCTTGCAGCATCCTATAAGAGAGGTACTGTGAAGATTCATATTTTAATTGAATTTTTATTTTATTTTTAAATGGATACTTGTATATACTTTCAAAACATAAACCATCACAACTGTTTTTCAAGACTAAAAGCAACCTTGTATCCCATTCATTCTCTTTCCTTTGAATATTTTAACAGTTTTTTTTTTATGTGTATAATGTATGTCTGTGCATGCAGGTCTGTGCACCCATGTCGTGCAATGCCTCGGAGGTCAGAAGAGGGTCTCGGATTCCCCTGGAACTGGAGTTCTCCTGGAATTGGAGTTACAGATGGTTCTTAGCTGCCATGTGGGTGCTGGGGATTGAACCCGGGTCCGCAAAAAAAATGTCCATCCTTAAAGGGCCTTTACAAATTAATAGGGCTTGCCTAGAAAAGATAGCGCCTGAAGGAAGTAAGGTAGGCGCAGTCAAAATTGTTTTTAAAAATCCTCTAATTGGCCCTAGCTATTCCCTCATTCGAGGACAGCTAGTGAACAGCCCATGCTGGCCATTAAAACTGCTTGGAATGCAGCAGGCATACTGCCTTGGCCCTTAAGGTCATTGGCTGTCCATTTTGCGCCCTGGGCTTCTCTTTGTGATGTTTGCATTTATTACTGCTGTGCTCCCTACAATAAACTGAGATGGCTTGACCAGGATCCCTGTTGTGTCTGTTTGTCTCCCCTGGGGAGGGAGGCTGTGTGCCGAATAGCGTGCTCACCTTTCCCCAATCCTCATAGTGAGAAAGTCTCAAGAATCAGCCAGCGAGGGACTGGGATGCAGAGGGTTCCCCACATTTGGCGCTAAATGCGGGGCACAAAGAAGTATTCTATTGGGACAAAAAGGTTTATGAGGTGAGTGAGACCCGAAAAGATGGGTGACACAAAAAATAAGGCAAAGGACCAAGCACTTATCGCACTGAGAAATATACTTAAAAGCAGAGGCTTAGAATTCTCAGATTCCAAAGCAGTGAAGGTGTGGGAGGCTGTTTTATATCTGCTCCTTGGGTCAAGAATGCTAATTTGTTTCACTATGATACCTGGATCCCCAGGGTCCCCGTGGCAACCCAGATGAGACCTTAGTCAAGAAGGGGAAGTGAGGGGTTGGGTGGGGGGCAGCTGGCAGCTTGCTCAGCCTGCACAGCTAGCCTGCTTGTGTGATTTCTCTTAAAGAGACAGGTGTACCTTAATCCTAAGATACAGAAAGACTATATTAGACCAGTCAGGACTAACACTCTTTTACAGGCATTTCCTGTTAATGTAACCCCAATTCGGAACTGCAAAATTATAACCAGATCATTTTTCAGGAAAGGAAAATGTAGCATTCGTTGCCTGCATCTAGCACAGGCAAGGTTCAAGTGGAGAATTGCATTTGCCAGAATTATTTGGGTCTGTAACCAAATGAAAAATTTCAGCATGATTCCAGACCTTCTTTTGATTCAGGTTTTTCCAAAAATCATATTCAGAAAAAATGTACCTTTGAAATTTATTGTGTTCTTTCTCATGATACTTGCTCAGAATTAAGGTAACCGTACTGCTCCTTGCACATCAATTTTTCTCTTAAGATAATATTTAATGATGGCCAGTTAAAATCTATAGCATGCTTCTCTGATACATGGGTACCCAAAAACATCTTTAAACAAGTTGTGCACAACTGACCAGTTAATAAGTCCTAGGCATTTCAAAATCAATCAATTAAGGATCTTATGCAACTATTTGCCATTTTTAGGTTTTGGTTAAAAACTATTTTATATGGTTTTCTATTTACATTGTGTAAAACCCATTTCACAAAATTTATACCTTAAAATTGTACATCTAAAATTGTAATATTCATAAAGGTTAAAATTATATATGTATATACATATATATGTNATAGTCTGTTTGTCCTTTAATCATGCATGGCTGCAAGCCACACGATGTTCTTCCCTCCTAGAACCAGGCTGGCAGCTTCACAAGGCTGTAAGCCTCAGAGCTGTCTCCTGCTGGCAGGCTAACAGTTCCTAGGCTGAGCTTCTGGCAAGGAGAGGGGGAGGGAACTGTGAGATGTGATCAGATGAGAAATGAAAGAAATGGACTCAAAGAGGGTCTGGGAGAAAGACTCAGTTTTATTCATGCCAGCAATGTGTTTATATACTAAAAGCTACTGTGCTCTGTGTAAGGAAGTGGGGGGCAGGAAGAAAGGAAGGGCTAGCTGCCTTGGCTCCTACTAGGGGCAGCAGATCTCCTGTTTGTGCAACCAGTAAACTAGAGGTGTGACATTTTGCTCAATACCTCAAAGTAGGCCATCAGGGTCTGGAACTTTGCAGAGATAGGCGAGGCAGGATATATTGCAATATCCTGACCTCACAGAGCTACAGATAACTCACAGAAACAACTTGAATGCCCATGGAGATATCAGATAACTCGCGGAAGTTCCAGGACAGGACTTGCAGGTCCTGCATCGAGCCAGGCAAAGTTTTATTCCTTTAGTTAGAGACTGGGATCCACTTATTGAATGAACAAACAGTATTTGTCTTTCTGAGCCTGGGCTACCTCATTAAAGTATTTTCCCGTTTCATCCACTTTCTTGTAAATTTCATTAGAATTTAATTTATGGATGAATAAAATTCCATTGTACATATGCACCACAATTTTCATTATCCATTTATCTGTTGATGGATATTTAGGCTGATTCTGTTTCCTTGCTGTTGTGAAAAAATGCAGTGATAAACATGGGTGTACAAGTGTCTCTGAAGTATGATACAGAACACTTTGGGTCTGTGTCCAGGAGTGGTATAGTTGGGTTATTCCAATTATATATATATTTTTTGAGAGGTTTCCACCGTGGTTGTTCCAATTTACCTTCCCACCAACAGTGGACAAGAGTTCATCCCTCACATCTTTAGTTCTTTGAAAAGATTAACGAGATTGTAGTGATGATTCTTTTTTTTCTTTCTTCATTTTACTTTTGAGATTTTATTCATAAAATTATTTATATTCACAGGCAAACTTATAACAAAATTCTTTAAATGTCTTATTTTTTCATAATTTTTTTATTATTTTACATTTATAAATATTAATTTAATATATAGGAAAACAATAGATGTAGGCATATTAATTATATTTCTTATTAATTTAGCATTTTCTCCCTTCCATATATTTTTCAGTCACTCTTCTGACTTTTTATAGAACTTACTACAGCCAAAATATGATAAAACATTTTCATATTTAATTCTTACTTGAATATAAATTTTTCTTTCTTAGAGTATGCCATAATAGTCACCATGGTAAAAATATGCACATATACATCTATAATTATCCATATATTTTATTATCAACTGTTTAGGTCTATAAGTATTAATCCATATGCTTTATTTATTTGGTGTATTTAGCTGTTTATCATTTTCCTGTTCATGTATGTTTATATTTCTCTTTTCACTTTTAATTGAAGTTTTATGAATTTCATACTATAAATTTTAATCATATTTAGTCTCCTTCCCTTATCTGCACTCCTTTATAGCCCCCCCACCAGATTTCAGGAACTCTCTCACATGTATTAAGGCCTATCAAGCCAAGTTTGTGTCCCTAAATGTCCTTGGGTGGGGTCTATCCCTTGGAGTCTGGTTAACTTAGCATTACCCAGTTAAAGTAAACTAATTCTCCCCTTCTCACTTTTCCATGCTATGCTGGGATTCTGTCTGGCTCAAGCTTGCACGGATCTGTGTATGCTGTTGCCATTGCTGTGAGTTCACATGAGGAACTTGACAGTTGCCTGGAAAGATCCATTTCCTTGTGATCATCCACCACCTCTGGCTCTAACAATCTTTCTGCCTCCTCTTCCACAATGGTCTCCAAGCCTTGGGTGGCAGAAGTCTGATGTAAGTGTTCCATTCAGGGATCAGCACTTAGCAGTCTCTTACTCTCTGCTTTCTGGGTAAATTGGCATCTGTTGCATGAGGCTGTTTTGCTGGTGAGAGTTGATAGATGCATTAACATTCTTCTTACCTCATGTTCCTATGTGTTCCCTGAGCCTTAGGTGTAGCTGTTGCATTGTAATGTGTCACTTATGGCTGGGCACTTCACAAACACTTATTTTCTGTGTTTGAGCAGGTGAAGTTTGGTTCTGTTTTTGTTGTTGTAGCTTGGTTGCTTTCTCATCAGTTATGCATAATTAGTTGCTCGTGCTTCAGGTTCTGACTATTGATTTTTTTATTGGAGGGTCTGGGTGGTTCAGTCAGGCTAGTCAGGCAACATGAATGAGTCTAGCTCTGAAGCAGGAAGATGGTGAGCAAGTAGTGAAGTTCTGACTAGCTAAACGGAGTTGATGTGAGCCCTGCAGCAGCATGAAAGGGACTATTTCTGCCAGAGTAGGGAGCTCGCTGGCAGAGGGACAGAGGCTGGTCCCCAAGTGGAGACATGGTGATCAAGTTTATATATTTATATATTAACACAAATAAGAAAAGAAATGCCAGGATATCTTAGTTTTTCTGGTTCAAGTGCAAACCACGTCTTCCAGGCTGTCAGCCCCAATTATTCCCATCATAGATGTAAACTGCTTGCTTTGTTTTGCTGACCTTGCATACACCATGGGTCTTCATGAATTCTATGTTTATGGGGCATTGTGACCACTAGAGGCAAACAGAGCAAGAATGAACTAGTGATATGCATTTTGCCTATATTTATTTTCTTTGCACATTAACATGCTTCATTGACCTATTGGGCTTCAATTACAAAACACATGTTAGGCTGACAAAATTCAAAAGTTAGACCAGGAGCTGATAAAAGATGCTAAACCAAGCTCAGAATCTAGTACATCATAAATAAGTATTTTATAATTATTTTTGAGTGAATTATTACAGATGAGAAATNAAGAGAGAAAGAAAGAAAGAAAGAAAGAAAGAAAGAAAGAAAGAAAGAAAGAAAAAGAAAAAAGAACTGCCTACAGGAAATGTTGCTTGGGATAAAGCCAAAAGAAAATTGATATATTTACTCTCTCACCAATTTTTAAATAACTGATACTTTTACTCTCTCACCAATTTTTAAATTTCTGCTTGAATTTTTCTATTAAGTCCTGATGGAATCCTACCCAAAATACATAGACACTATAAAATAATGTTAATGAAGCTCGGTGTGGTGGCGCTCACCTCTAATCCTAGAACTTGGGAGGCAGAGGCAAGTGGATCTCTGTGAGTTCAAGGCCAGGTTCAAGACAGATATGACGTACATACCTGTCTCAAAAAGACCAAAAAATTAAAAAAATAAATAAATAAATAAAATAACAATCTCAAAGAGAGAGTGGGGAGGAAAAAGAAAGAACCTCAGGAAAAACTGTTTCAATTACTAATAAAGTTAATTTTACTTTTTGCATTCTATTTTCTCCCAAAAATAATTGATAATAATAACAGGTAGGAATGAAACTTTGTCTGGCTTGAGGCAGGACCTGCAAGTCCTGTCCTGGAACTTCCGTGAGTTATCTGATATCTCCATGGGCATTAAAGTTGTCTCTGTGAGTTACCTGTAGCTCCGTGAAGTCGGGATATTGCAGTATATCCTGCCTCGCCTATCTCTGCAAAGTTCCAGACCCTGATGGCCTTCCTTTGAGATACTGAGCAAAATGTCACACCTCTAGTGTACCGGTTGCAAAAACAGGAGCTCTGCAGCCCCTGGTAGGAGCCAGGATGGCCCATACTTCCCTTCCCCTCATTCCCACCCTTCTGCCCCCCACTTCCTTGTCCAGAGCACAGTAGCTTTTAGTATATAAACACATTCCTGGCATGAATAAAGGAAAGAGTCACTTATCTCCCGGACCCTCTCTGAGTCTCATTTCTCATTGGGTGATTTCTCAAGGTTCCCTCCCCTCTCCTTGCCAGAAGCTCAGCCTAGGAACTGTTAGCCTGCCGCCAGGAGATAGCTCCAAAGCTTAAAGCCTTGTGAAGCTGCCAGCCTGGTTCTAGGAGAGAAGAACATCATGTGGATTGTGGCCACATGTGATTAAAGGACCAACAGATGATATATATATATTAGACAACAACCCACAATAACAAAAGGTAAGACTTTGGTTTCAAAACCCAGATGACAATGTCCTTCTGAAGATCCAAGATATCATGTAGATCAAGGCAGTAAATTCAATGTGTCCAGGACTGTTATGTAACAACAGACCTACCATTTTACCTGATGACAAGTTTATTACTTTGCATTCCCTTTCTATTCTGAAATTCCCAAATCCTGAAAATGGTATAATCTAAATCTCAACCGTAACAGCAACAGCACATACCATATAAGCATTTGGTCCCTTCAGGAGAGGAAATTTAGCCACCTCTAATCTACCTCAAAAGAGAATTTTATTGGTGTGTTTTGGGGACATGCTTCCAAAGGGGGTTAGAAGAAACTTAGAGGGAGAGATTTCAGAAAGAACACACAAGGTGAATGGTGACAGTGCCTACAAGGTAAGGGAAAACCTCAGAAAATGTCTCACAGTTCTTAAGAGCTTTCCTATGGTTTTCTCTCTCTTAGAAACACTAGCATTCCAGCCAGGCATGGTGGCGCACACTTTTAACCCTAGAACTCGGGAGGCAGAGGCAGGCGGATCTTTGTGAGTTCAAGGCCAGCCTGGTCTACAGAGTGAATTCCAGGACAGCTGGGATTACAGGGAGACCCTGTCTTGAAAAGACAAAAAATAAAATAAAATAAAATAAAATTACTCTCAGTCTTATGGTAACAAAAACTGCCACTAACTGGTCTCTTTTACTTGAGAACAATACCTACCATAAATTATTTTTGTTTCTAATTTGTTGAAAAATCCATCCTCAAACTTGATGCCAGATGCAAGATACACTGTGGCATTTTTACATCGCATGCTTTTTACTGAAATGCACAATCGCTATCCTTCTCAAGTATGTTCTTTTGTACAGGAAAGTCTAAAATGGATGAATTTCCCTTTCCATTTTCCGTTGTCTGTTGTTTCCGCCCCTCCACCCTGGGGAAAGCTCTCTGTGTTTTATCATGCCACATTCTGTTTTTTCCTTAGGTCAAATTTGACATCCTGTCTGCAGACTTCAGCACACTGATTTAAATTCAGTTTTCCATGCTGCACATTACATCTACTGAATCCCAGTCAGTAGGGATGCAGTGAGCCTTGTTACTTCTATCGGCATTCTGAGTAAATCTAGTGCAGCGGTGAGAGCTATGGGGAAGGTGACGAAACACTATGTCCTAGCTGCTTTACAGAGATGCTGCTCTCTCCCTATGTGATGAAAATAACACAAAATTTGTTTTCATTTCCTCGGAAATTGCAAATAATATATGATCATACTACCTGCCTTACAGCTCTTGTATGATATCCCTGTTAGCAGATAGCATAATCATACCTAAAAAACGCAAATGTTAAAAGGTGTATTTTAGTTAATAAAAATTCAGTGATAGAATTTGCAAGCGTGATTGAATGTATTAATGAAGAACAAAGATGATGGGTGGTCATAAACAATGAAAGAAAAAATGTTTATATTGAAAAGGGGTGAGAGGCAAGACCCCAGGCATTTCTACTAAATTGTCACTTAATATAGAGGTATTACTACTACTACTACTTCTACTACTACTCCTACTCCTGCTACTACTGTTACTATTTTGTGGCCAAATAGACAATGGAAAAATGGTTAAAAAAAAAAAAAACTACATAAACTATAGTTCCAATTATCACCCTAGCAATACTTGCGAAGAAGGACTACCAAGTAATTAGCCTCACCAGTTTCAAAACTAAGGGAAAGAACATAATAAAGAAACTTAAGTCATTTTTACATTATGGCTAGGAAAGGAGGTGTAAACAGAAAAATAAAATCAGAAATTAAAGAGGCCCAAACTAGGAGGACAAAGACAGTAAGTTTGTATAGGAATAGTCGGTTTAAGGAGATTTTAGTATTATATTTGGTTCTGAATAGAGAATAATCCTTTTCACAGTTCCTATGTCTATTAGTCAATTAAAGAAGGGAGTTTTACAGGTTTTATAAGAGATTACCTCTATAAGAGTTGGCTCCCATTTACAGTTAGAGAATGACCTCATTATCATCGTATTTCTCCTTGTTCTATGGAGGGGAGGTAAGAAAGTTTCTTGTATTAAAACTTTGTGGCACCTAGAAGGTAAGTTTCATTAGAAAACAGCCAGAATTGACCAGAGTCCAAAACAACAGCTCCAGAGAAAGTAGACTGTTTTGCTTCTTGCCCACCTGTGCCCCTTTTCCAAGCCTAGGGAATAATCTACAGAAGAGGGGGCATCGTAGAATGTAAGGGCTGTGATTGGGGTGAATGGTGAAACTACAGCAATATAGTCTGGACACTTATTTGATCAACTTGATTGAACATGCAATCCCCCCCTGCTGGATGGTGGGACACCTGGGCTGTGTGGATTTGGGCACAACTGCTTGCAAGTTGGTTTTACATAAAGGATGTTTGTACTCATAAATTATTACTTATTGTTAAAAAATGAAAAAAAATAAGTAAAAAAAAAAAAAAGGAATAGTCGGAAGAAACCAAAGGGACAGATCCAAGCTCTTTCGAAAGCTGCCAATTGCCACACACATGCATTTATTAGTTTCCTCTTCTCAATATAAAACACAGCTCTTGGTTCACAGGGAAAATATTTTGTTGGAAACAAATATGAGTTTCCATGGCCCAGGAATATGGATTCAGGTTACCCCAAATCATGTATTAATGAGGCAATAGTTTGATAAGGTTTTTATAATAACAGAACATAAGAAAATAGTAAATTGAGGCATTTTTTAGGATACATTGGTGAGAAGCCAGGGATAGTGTCATGTCACTCAGGAAACACAAGGCAGTGAACCTCTGGGTGATCAAGGCCAGCCTGGTCTACATAGCAACCTCAAGGCCAGCTGGTGCTGCCAGAAATGTCTCAAAAAACTAAAGACGAAAACAGAAAACAAAAGATACATTTGGTGGTGAGGATAGATCTACTCAAATCAGATATTATCTGATGGCATTCTCAGCCTCCGGCTGGTGGAAGCTGATTATCTGCTGTGGCATTCCAGAGGTTTCACCTGAAGGTCATACCAGCATTANAAAAAAAAAAAAAAAAAAAGACAAAGAAATTTTATTTACTGTTATTAACTACATTCAAAGGAAATCTTTCAAATATACTCTACAAAACTTTAGAAGCAAAACTGTAGTATGAAAATGGAGGAAAGAGAGGATAGTTACCATGTGGTGAGCTCAGGGCAGTGATCTCTCAGAGGCTTAGGATACAGGGAAAATGGAAAAATAATAATCCAAAGGCTCCAAGTTTTTTTGTTTTTTTATTGAAAGAGAGGGTATTTTATTTTATTTTATTTTTATTTCCGTACGTGTATGAATGTATTGTGTGCATGCAAGTCTGTGCACCCGTGACGTGCAATGCCGCGGAGGTCAGAAGAGGGCGTCGGACTCCCCTGGAACTGGAGTTCTGGAATTGGAGTTTCAGACGGCTCTCGGCCGCCATGTGGGTGCTGGGGATCGAACCCGGGTCCTCTGCAAGAGCGGTCGGCGCTCTTAACCGCTAGGCCATTGCTCCAGCCCAAGTTTTTTTGAAATAGAAGGACATGCAGCTCTTTTACATTCTTTTATGTAACTACTTTCCCCATAGGAAATTGCTACATTCATCAATCTAGGGTTCTTCAGCCAGTGCTATAATGAACATCTCACATTTTTCTTAAATATCATATGAAAAAGTAATTAATAGAACAGAAGCAAGAAAAAGGATTATATCAAATGAATCTCCTATATTAAACCTCACCACACAGAGCTCAGAGACCATTTCAGAAAATGGGGTAAAAAGACTATACGAGCAAGGGATGGTGGACAGTTTTCCAGGCAACTGGGAACTTGCTCATATCAACCTAGAGCAATGGTAGTAACAGCATCCACATGATCCAGGCAAACTCAAACCATACGAAAACCCAGTACAGAAGCAGGGAAATGGTAAGAAGCCCCAACCACAGCTGAGAAATTATTGGCAGCTAATCACTGCAGGGTAAGGAAGAGCTGATCTTTATAAGAGACTGACATTAGGTTGACCAGGCTCCAGTGGATGAACTTATAAAAAGGGTCATGTGAGGACACAATTTTGACTTGATAGGCCTTAATATTTATGACAGAATACATGACACAGGGGAGGCGCTACTGGAGGGAGAGGAGTCTAAATATGATTAAGATATATAGTATGAAATGCAAAAAAATCAATTTTATATACATATTATAGAAAAAAAGAGTTATGAAGCTTAGTCATGTTGGAACCAAAGCTTGTGGTGAGGGAGAGGTTGTCTTTGATAACAAAGAGACTACCGTTTGCACTCAAACAAAGGAAAGAATATCCTCAGCGCAAGGCCCTACCCAGCTAAGCTTTCCAAGAAAAGGAAAAGTCCTAAGGAGTTTTCGCTTAGAAAACTGCAAGGGACAAAAGCTGCTGAAAAAGATGAAGTGGCCAGTACCCTTCCCATTCTGCAGCCAAAGTTGGCAGTGTAGTGCTGGCTTTAGAGGAATCCAAGAGTGAAAGGTGCGGCATCCACGTCCGCGTTTGCCACACCAACTCCAGTGTCGCTTGTGTAAAGTAATATGAGAAATCATATTTAAAAACAGGCGGGGGAGCAATGTCCAAGGGGCTGGACCCCCTGGAGGTCCCTGGCAGAATACCCGGCTAAGATCACCCCGAGATTGAGATGCTTTCCTAGGATATTACGTTTTTTTGGTGTTGGACTTAGCATAACACTGAGCACATAAAGATCTTTTTTTAGGGCCAGCTTATAGATACAAAACAAACCATTTGAATGTGCCAGTAACTGGCAATTAAAATGCCTCTCTTGGGCACAGGGCTTTTTCCTGGCAGCAAGAAATTCCTGTAAGTCTTAGTAAGAAACAGACCTCTCTTGCAATATACATTACAATGTAAAGACCTATGACAAATTGGAAAACAGAACAATTATATATGACTGTGTCTATAGAAAAACAAGTCCCAATGATATGTGTAATAAAAACAGAATATCATTTCACCTAAAATAAAGTAAAAACTCCTCTTTAAAATAAAAAGATTCTTCAATCCCATTTCTCTATTTAAATAAAGAAACAGGTTAAACAGTTTTCCTAGTTCTATGCAGCCACTAAAAGTCTGAGTCCTGACACTCCCAGTAAAGCTAGACAAAGGCTAAATTACTTTACACCAGCCAATTACTCTTACAAAAACAAAACTGTTAGCAGGATCAGGCAGTGGAACGGCTCTTAGTTTCCAACAGAGATTTAAACTTTAGATTAGCAGTTAGGGTTAGAAAAAACTAATAAGTAGTTTAGGATGTTATAGGAATAAGGTTTTTACTTTAATAGAAACTTAAAAGAAACTATTAACCTTAGGATATTAAGATATATTTACTCTAGATTTAGGATAGAGATATAAAGCCAATATCTACTGCTACGTAAAATAACTCTGTAACTGTAAGAACTTATAATTACTCTGCGTGTGTGACTGTGAATTTCTCAATTATGACTTGAATCAGTGAGTTAAAAGTGAACACTTATCATGTAACAGAACAACTATTGATTTCCTTTTTTCCTTTAAAATGTATTTCCTCAGCCAAAAGTTATCTTAAGATTTCTACATTTTTACTTCAAAGAAAGTTCATTTTCTAACTAAACTTTGTGATGTTCTAGTTTCCTGCTCTGAGTTGCTCTTGTACCCCCATCAATCATGAAATAGATAATGAGTTCTGGTTAAAGTATGAGTTGTGACCCATCAGTAACCTATGTAATTGTAAAGCTTCACCAAACCCTTTGTTCTGCCTTCTCCTAAGACTACTATATAATCGCTGCCCCTGTTCAATAAAGCTGCTGCAGATTTGGAAACTTCTCTTAGTCTCTCATCTCTGTATGCCATCAGCTTCCTTGTGCTTCCTCTAAGACTCTAAGAAATACCCACCCTCTCAGTGTTATATGCTGGTTCTCTTTGACATGCGGAACATGTTCGTAGTCATCATACTAGTAATTCATATAAAGAGAATGTAATACAGATTAACCACGATGCAAGATGCAGGTGGATTAACAGAAAGACAAAGCTGGACCATGCATGGGGAATAAAACTGACATAGTATGGCCAGGGATGTATGGAAATGCATTGTTCTAAATACAGGAAACATCAGAAGTAGGTTCATGGGCAGAGACAGAGCAAGCGAATTCAAGATTTTGTTTACAATGTACCTTACATCTTGGCTTAAGTATAATATGTATACTATATAATTAATTCATCCATTGAGAGGGTACAATTCAATGAGTTTTAGTATCTTGACACAGTTGTACAACCAACACCACAATCAATTTTACCATTTCCCCCCACCCCCCACCCCCCATCCCACCAGATCATTGCTTCTGCCATAACTGTCCTGCATCCTTTCTCTAGTTTTTTTTTTATTTTTTTACAATAAGTTATAATCTATGAGTACAAGATCCTTCATGAAAAACCTAATTGGCAGCGTTGTGCCCAAAACCTAACAGCCCAATCCCACCTCCAGTCGGGGGGGGTTGTTTTTCAATCAAGTTGATCCAATGTGTGTCCTGACTATATTGTGTAAATTTCACCATTCACCACCAATTGCAGCCCTTACATTCTACCATGCCCCCTCTCTGCAGCATTGTTTCTCTAGGCTTAGACAAGGGGCCAGGTGGATGAGAAGCAAAACAGGACTACTCTTCTGGAGCTGTTTCTTGGACTCTGGTCAATTCTGGCTGTTTCCTTTCATGGGCTGACAGTTTGTCCCGGATAACCTTTCGATCCTACTAATGAAGCACAAGCAATAGATATATAGGTATTTAACAGTACTAATTGTTATGTAGGTTACTTTGGATAGACACGATGTTTGGTTGCATGTTAATCCATGAATTACATTTTTTCTGTTAAATAGAAGGTCTTAATGTGGCTTATACATATCCTAACCCTAGAGGTGTAAGCTTGTGGATCAGCGTGGGTATTTCCTCAAGGAGAGAGCCAATAGCCAATTAGATTTGGGATACACAGGCATTGGCTGCCACTGTGCACAGTATTTTCAGGCAGGTAGGTGTAGCTGGTTGCTGACGGAGGTCTTGCTTGACTCAAGGAGCACTATATTTGCTTTATTGGTTTAGTGGCCTTTGGAAACACTCTCTGGTATTCCAGAGACCATCTGTACACTTGCAAGTATGCGTCTCAATACATCTTTCCCATGTTTACATCAGGTTTTCGACAACAGGGCCTTATCGCCACTCTTCTTGCAGGTATCCCAGCTTGGAGGCAAGGAGCCTTTACCTTTTGTGGGGGCTTGGATCCCCTGGCCAACATCTTCTTGGAAGAATAATCCATTACTGATATCAGAGCTCCTGTATTAATATATTTTGCTTAAGTGCATAGCTTAGGGAGACTTTAGTATTATATTTGGCTCTGAATAGAGAATAATCCTATTCACAGTTCCTATGTCTATCAGTCAATTAAAGAAGGCAGTTTTACCAGTTTTTTTAGAGATTACATCTATAACAGTTGGCTCCAATTTAAAGTTGGAGAATGACCTTATCATCATCATTTTTCTCCTTGTTCTATGGGAGGAGGTAAGAAAGTCCCTCATATTAAAACCTTTGCGGCACCTAGAAGGTAAGTTTTGTTAGGACTCATTGTAAATAGTTGTTACAAGTAGGATCCACAGAGGGGTTTGAGGTTTGTAGCAATCTGAGGCTTTTCTTCCTTTCAATGTTCAGATGGGCCAAGCTTTCTGCTGGCGCTTTCTGGTATATCCTACTCAATGCAAAGCTGTATTTTTTCTTTCTCAGCCATTAAGTTGGTGACATTTTGACATGTTGGAACATACAAATCTTTTCCCATAGTTAGTTTTAAGATTTGAATTGCAAGGTTTTTGACAAAAAGTTTTCATATCTATCTGTATAACCCTTTTTTATTTTAGGTTTTTGTTTTTTGACCCATGAGTCTCAAAAAAGCAGTTGTATTATACATACCTGTAGGGTGGAATCAAGGCATAGATTTCATCAAATTCACCCATGCTGTTTTGGGTGATTATATGTGATTACCTTGGGAAGCAAACTTAATTTTCAAGTTAAATCATCCTATAGGTGAAAGAGAATGCCACAAGGTGATACTGTACAACAGAAAAATTATAGAGAACATTTGTATGTGCCAATCCCAAAGTTATTGTTATATAGTTTTGAGTAAAACAAATGTGGACAACAGCAATTTATATCTCCAATTAACTCAGATGCATTACCGTTTTTATGAGAGCCTTTAAACCAATGTTGTTTAATATACACATATTTACTTTTACTAAGTCCTAAAACACCATGTAACCTGTAGACAGAGTCTGGGCAAAACTGGATACTTGTTGAACTCATGTCAATTAAATACGCATTAATGGAATATACACCCGTGTCCCTCTCCCACACCTCCCACCCTTCCCGATTCACCATGTCAGTCATTTTTCTGTTGCAGTCTTTCTGATCTTGTTCTTTTAAGGTGCATCCCCCTCCACAAGAAATATTTATAACTGGGTTATTGGCACTAGCATCCACATATGAGGGACACCATTTGTCATTTGTTTTTCTGGGACCGTGTTCCTTCACTTAACATAATGTCTTCTAGCTCTATCCATTTACCTGCAAAGTTCATGATGTTGTCTTTCTTTACCACTGCATAAAATCCCATTGTGTACATGTACCACATTTTCTCTTTCCACTCCTTGAGGGGCATTTGGGTTGGTTCCAGCATTTCGCTATTGTGAACGGAGCTGCAATAAACATAGCTGTGCATGTATCTCTGCAGTAAGATGAGTCTTGTGGGTCTATACCCAGGAGTGGTATGACTGGGTCAAATAGCAGGCTCATTTTGAGTCTTCCAAGTGTTCTCCACACTACTTTCCATTGTGGCTGTACAAGTTTACATTCCCACCAGCAATGGATGAGTGTTCCCCTTTCCCCACAACCTCTCCAGCACTTGGTATCATTTGTTTTCTTGATCCTAGCACTGCTAATACCTTCATCAATTCTTATACACAAAACACCTATAAATAGCTATTCAAGGTAGGTGAGGTGTACATGGCAACCTGTACTGTGGGTGCTAACATAAGTCACACCCCAGGGATTACCAGAAAATAGAATTTCTGTTATAGCAAGTAGTAGAGTGATAGCTTTCCTCTGCCAAAGTCTAGGCACTCCTCAGGCAGATATGTAAATAATTGCCTGATATTTCTCAATATAGAAAGATTGGATCATCTTTATATTGTGTTGTTTTTGGTTACATCACTCCTCTCTCATGGAGAAATTTGATGAATTGTGATTAAAAATCTCTCAAGTTTCTGCCAGCTCCATGCATTAACCAACTGCATCCCTTACTGAGAATAAGTCATACATACAGTCTAGATGTGAACTGGGCAACCCTCAGGAAAAAAATAATGTACCCAAGCAAAGATGACTAGTGGTCACCAAATAAATGAATTGATCTCTTCCTTTCTTTATGCATCTGCATATTATTTCCTATTCAGAGAGGATTAACATAAACTAGGTGACATTGTGAGACTCTGGACATTTTAACTTATAGGTAATCTTGAATAGATTAACGATGCAAGGAACATTTTCAAACTCATATATATATATATATGTATATATTTATTTATTAATATATACATGTAATAGAAGTATCTAACAAATGTACATACATTAGTGATTTTTGTTCACACGTATATTCATATAATGTGGAGAATTGCATTGAAAACTATATGTGACTCATTAATATTCATTATTCCATTTCCAATCTATTCCTTATTCAGTATTATTAAAAACTCTCCAAACGCATCTCTGAAGTATTTATGTGTGTTTATTCATGTATCATCTAGAGTCTGGTACCTCAAACATTGGTGCTTTTGTGCTTCATTATGTGTCCCCAATGTTCCTGAACTGGGGACTTGATGGGCTTTCTCAGATTTCTAAAGTGAATCATTAGAAATTCAATATTCCAAGGCATATTGGGAAGTAACAAGGTCAGAATTATGAAACCTTTGTTTACGAGTTTTTGTGATATTGCAGGCTAAAGAATGACCCTAATTTAAGAGCATACCTTTTTCTTCCCCCATAATTTGGTCATTTTTGAAAACATTGATTTAATTGTATATATACATATATATATATATATATATATATATGTATATGTATATATTGCATAATATTTTGCTGAAGCATACACATGCATAGTAAAATATTACAACATTGGAGAAAATTGAGCTAATTATAAGTATATGAGGAAAGTGTAGATAAGCTTTAAATCCTGTTTCACCTAAATTAAAATCTTTGGTTTATAAGACAGAAAGCAAAAGAACAAAAATAGGAAGATCACATCACACATATCAAACAAGTAGATGATATCCAAATGAAAATAGAACATACTCAAGACAATGATAAATAAAAATGAGTTCAGTTGAAAGTATACATAAAACTTGAATGTATATTTAAGAAACAGAATATATGAACAGCTTTGCAACCAGTATAATATGCTCAATGTGAATATCCATTAATGAAATGTAAATGTGTCCATAATCAAGTGGGACCTTATTAAAGTAATACGCTCCTGTATTACAAAAGAAACAATCAAAGAAGTGAAGAGAAAACCTAGAGACAGGGAGGAAATCTTTACCAGTTATACATCTGACAGAGTTTTAACATCCAGAATATGTAAACTACTCAAAAAACAAAGATCCAAGAAAATCAATGATACAGTTAGAAGATGAGCTAAATATATGAACAGAGACTTCTCAAGAGAATAAGATGGCTCAGAAACACCTTAAAAACTGTTCAACTTCAATAGTAATTAAGGAAAAGCAAATCAAAACCACATCAAGATTTTGTCTTACACAGTGAGATTAGCTATGATCAAGGAAACAACACTAATTGTTGAAGATGGTGTGGAGAAAGGGGAACACTTATTCATTGCTGGTGGGCTTGCAAACTCGTGTAGTCCCTATGGAAAGAAGTGTGGAGAACTCTTAAAAGACTAAAAATGAAACTACCGTTTGACCCAATTTTACCACTACTAGGTATAAACCCAATGGATGCATCCTGTAGAAGAGACACATGCACAGCCATGTTTATTGCCGCTCTTTTCACAATAACAAAGAGCTGGAAGCAACCCACATGTCCCTCAAATGATGAGTAGATAATGAAGATACTATAAATTTATACAATGGAGTTCTATGCAGCAGTTAAAAAGGATGATTTCATGAAGTTTGTAGCCTTGCAAGGACATTTCAAAGTTTTTACTTTAGGAGCTGGAGAGACGGCTCAGTGGTTAAGAGTGCCTACTGCTCTTGCAGAGGACCCAGGTTCAATTCCCAGTACCCACATGGTGGCTAAGAACCATCTCTAACTCCAGTTCCAGGGGAATCTGACACCCTCTTCTGACCTCCGTGGCATTGCACGACATGGGTGCACCAACCTATATGCAGACAGTATACTCATACACATAAAAAATAATAAATAAAAATTTTTTTAAAGTTTGTACTTCATAATGGTTATATTCAAAATAACTGTTCCATCTACATATATATGGATGTAAATATTGAATATTTTGTAAATTATAATAACTAGGGGCAAATCTCTAAGGACATGCTATTAACTCTACAGCATTAACTTAAAGCCTCCTGTATAAGATTAAAATGGATGGCTATTTCCAGAATAGAAAATAGTAACATGCTTAAGCTAATCAGGGATACAGAACTGTTGTTAATTTTCAATCCACTTCTGACTTCTATTGAATTCACTTGAAAGAGGGCGGGACTGGATCAGTCCAACATGGGAAGATGCCCAAAAATGTTAGAAGCATATGTCACTCGAGAGAGGCATGGCATTGAGGGGGACAACCCAACACAGGCAGATGCCTGAGAACCATAGAACATAACATTTTCCTTCTTGTCTTGTGAAAGGCTTTGCTCCACGTTGAGGCACCATTTGTAGCCTTTTTTTGTTCTTCCTCCCTTTGACCAGACCTCTGAGTTTCCTGGGACTGCAAGTTCTTGGATTGCCTCAGGCCAGCTGCAGGAAACCCGGGCCTTAGCCTTGGTAGAAAGGGGGAGGGAAGAGGAAGTGCAAGACTCAAGAAAGAAAGAGAGAGAGGAAGAGAGAAAGAGAGAAAGAGAGAAAGAGAGAAAGAGAGAAAGAGAGAAAGAGAGAAAGAGAGAAAGAGAGAAAGAAAGAAAGAAAGAGAAAGAAAGAAAGAAAGAAAGAAAGAAAGAAAGAAAGAAAGAAAGAAAGAAAGAAAGAAAGAAAGAAAGAAGAAAGAGAGAGAGAGAGTACATGGAAAGGATGGATTCAAGAATAAGACCAGGAAGAATTCCAGGAAGGAATGAGTTCGCTTTATTGCTGTAATCCAGGGTATTTATACTGGACCCCCTGGGAGATGTGGCATACAGTATTTTACACCATATACTCCAGATCACTAGAGGAGTGTGACAATGATTTGGCCAAAACATCAAAGTCGGTGGCGCCAGGCAGGCATCAGGAAATCAGCAGGACTCCTGCCTGAGGGCTGGGGGTGGCCAGTTGACCTCATAAGTGGTTCTGCCAAACAGAATTCCCGCACTGGCCCTGTGTGCACACTGACTGGGCAGAGCCATCTAGACAGACTGAAACCCAGCAGAACCAGTGGAAACATTGCACCACTTGGGGAATGGGTGAAAACAATGTAAGTGTGCCCCACATGGCCCTGGGAATGGCTGGCTGCTGGCCAGTCATATTGCCACACCTGGCCCTGCATTCACAGTATCATGGCAGAGCCATCCTGGCAGAGAGAGTCCCAGGAGAACAAGTGAAGACAGCCCAGTGCTTCGGGAATGGTTGAGGCTAATGCACGTGGGCTCTGTAAGGCCCCAGGAAAGGCCCGTTGCTGGCAAGTCAAACAACTACATATGGACCTAGGTGCACAGCTGCTGGACAGAGCCCTCTGTCCAGGCAGACAGGCAGATGGACCTGTGGAGAAAGTCCAGTGCTCAGGGAATTGGTCAGCCAAAACACCTTGGCTCTCCATGGCATGGGATTGCCCAGATGGTGGCCAGCAATAGCACCACATTTGCCCTGGGTGCACAGCAGCAGGGCAGAGCCATTCAGACAGTCAGAAACCCAGGAGAACCAGTGGAGACAGCCCAGTGCTTGGGACATAGGTTAGACCTAGGCATTTGGCCTCTGCAAGACCCTGGCCTTGGCATGCTACTGGCCAACCATACTGCCACACCTGGCCCTGTGAGAACAATGTTTGAATTGAGCCTTCCAGCCAGGCAGACAGGCAGCAGGACCAGTGGAGACAGTGTAGTGCTTAGGGAATTGGTGAGCCAAAATCATGCTGGGTCTCCATGGCCTGGGTGTGGCCTGCTGCTGCCCAGAGTGACCTCCACACCTGGCCCTGTGTGCACAGTGACTAGGTGGAGCCATCTAGACAGACTGAAAACTAAGAGAACCATTGGAAACATCATAGCTCTTGGGGAATGGGTGAGGACAGTGTAAGTAGGGCCTGGGCTTGGCCAGATGCTGCCCAGCCAGACTGCCAAACCTGGCCCTGGGTGTACAGTGGCATAGCACAGCCATGCAGAAAGGAAGAAACCCAGGAGAAACAGTGAGTTTGCCCAGTGCTCAGAAATAGGTCAAGTCTATGCATGTGGGCTCTGCAAGGACCTGGCTATGGCATGCTCCAAGACAGCCAGACTGCCAGACCTGGCCCTGCCTGCATAGTGGCTGGGGGGAACCATCCAGATGGATAGAAATACAGAAGAACCAGTGGAGTCAGCCCCGCATTTGGTAAATAGGAGAGGCCAATCCACAGGCTCTGAATGACCCTGGGCATGGTCTGCTGCTGGCCAGCCAGCCAGCCACACCTCATCCTGCATGCAAAGTGATTGTGCGGAGACATCTAGGCAGACTGTAACCCAGGAGAACCAGTGGGAATTTCCCAAAGCTTGGGGAATGTGTGAGGACAATGCGCGTGTGCTTCACATACCCCAGGAATGGCCTGTTGCTAGCCAGCCAGATGGACACACCTGGGCCTGGGCGGATGGACCTGTGGATAAAACGCAGTGCATAGTGAATTGGTCAGCCAAAAGCTCACTTGCTCTGCATAGCCTGGGAATTCCTTGCTCCTAGCCAGCCATAAGGACATACCTGACATAGGGCTCACACCAGCATGGCAGAGCCATCCAGAACGACACAAACCCAGGAGAACCAGAGGTGATAGCCCCGTGCTGAGGGAAAAAGTGAGGCCAATCCACATGGGTTCTGTACAACCCTGGCCCTGGCCTGCTATTGGCCAGCCAGGCTGCCCCAACTCTCCCTGTGTACATAGTGGTTAGGATGAGCCCTCCATCCAGGCAGACTGGCAGCAGGACCAGTGGAGATGGTGTGGTACTCAGGGAATAGGTGTGCCAAAACCTCAGTGGTTCTGCATGGCCTGTGGCTGGCCAGCCATAGGGACACACCTGGCCCTTGGTGCACTGCAGCAGGGCAGAACTATCCAGATGGACAGAAACCCAGGAGAAACAGATGACAGCCAGCCCTTGAGAAATAGGTGAGGCCAATCCACATAGGCCCTGCACAACCCTGGCCCTGGCCTGCTGCTGACCTGGCCCTGTGTGTTTAGTGAGTGGGCAGAGGCCTCCATTCAGGCAGAGCGGCAGCAGGACCAGTGGAGACAGTGCAGTGTTCCTGGAATAGGTGAGCCAAAACCACACTGGCTCTCCATGGCCTGGGCACAGCCTGCTGCTGGCCAGATGTAAGGTCACGCTTGGCCCTGCATGCACAGCAGTAGAGGGGGGACATCCAGACAGACAAAAAATCAGGAGAACCAGTGGAGACAGCCCAAAGCTCATGGAATACTTGAGGACAATGTACATGGGCTCCCCACGGCCCTGGACATGGCCTGCTGCTGCCTAGCGAGATGGACATACCTGGTCCTGTATGCAAGGCAGCAGTGTGGGGCCCTCCATCCAGCCAGACAGGCACCAGGAACAGTGGAGACAGTGCAGTGCTCAGGGAATAGGTTAGCCAAGGCCATGCTGGCTCTGAGTGGCCTGGGCATGGCCTGCTCCCGGCCAGACATAGGGCCACACTTGGCCGTGGATGCACAGCATAGAGGCAGAGCCACCCAAGCAGACAGAAACGCAGAAGAACCAGCAGAGACAGCTCAGGGCTCAGGAAATAGGCGAGGCCAATCCATGCAGGCTCTGCATGGCCCTGGGCATGGTCTGTTGCCAGTCAGACGGCCACTCTTGGTGGGATCCCAGGAGAAACAATGGATACAGCCCACCACTAAAGGAATGGTTGAAGCCAATGCTTTTGAGCTCTCCACTGCCCTGGGAACAGCCTGCTGCTTGCCAGACAGATGGCCACACCTGGACCTGGGTGCACAACAGCTGATCACAGTCCTCCATCCAGGCAGACAGGCAGTTGGCCAGTGGAGAAAGTGCAGTGCTTGGGAATTGGGGAGCCAAAACCATGCTGGCTCTCTGTGGACTGGGAATAGCCTGCTGCTGGCCAGCCATATTGCCACACAAGGCCCTGGGTACACAGCATCAGAGCAGAGCTATCCAGATGAACAGAAACCCAGGAGAAGCAGCAGAGACAGCCCAGTGCTCCACAAAGAGGTGAGGCCAATCCAAGTAGAGTCTCAATGTACCTGGGTATGGTCTTCTGCTGGCCAGCCAGACCACCATACCTGGTCCTACATGCACAGGGTCTGGGAGGAGCCAACTTGACATACAGAAACCCAGGAGAATCAGGGGAGTCAGCCCAATGCTTGGAGAATGGGTGAGGACAATGCATATGGGCTCCAAATGGTCCCTGGAACAATCTGGTGCTGGCCAGCAGTAGAGGCCACCTGGCCCTGGGTGCACAGTGGCTGGGCAGAAACATCAAGATGGACAGAAACCCAGGAGGATCAGTGGAGACAGCCCTGAGCTCAAGAAATAGGTGAGTCCAATGCACATGGGGCCTACCTGGTCCTGGCCATGGCCTGCTGCTGGCCAGTCATATGGTCACATCTGTCCTTGTGTGCACAGTGGCTGCTTGAGCCCTCAATCCATGGAGCAAGGCAACAGGACCAGTGGAGACAGTGCAGCGTTCAGGGAATAGGAGGGCCAAAATCATGGTGGCTCTGCATGGCCTGGGCAGGGCATGCTCTTGGCAAGCTATAAGGTCACACCTGGCCCTGTGTGCACAGATGCAGGCCAGAGCCATCCAGATGGACAGAAACACAGGAGAACAGGTGGAGGCAGCACATTGCTTGGGGAATAGGTGAAGCCAAAGCATGCAGGCTGTGCATGGCCCTGGGCAAGGTTTGCTGCTGGCCAGCCAGACCACCACACCCTGCCTGCCCTGTGTGCACAGTGACTGGGTGGAGCCATCTAGACAGACAGAATCCCAGGAGAACCAGCAGAGACATCTCACAGCTTGGAGAATTGGTGAGGACAATGCACGTGGGCTCAGCATTGCCCAGAGAACAGCCTGATGCTGGCCAGCCATATGGCCACACCTGGCCCTGGGTGCACAGCAGTGGAGTAGAGCCATCCAGATGTAGAGAAACCCCAGAGAACCAGAGGAAACAGCACAGTGCTCTGGGAAAATGTGAGGCGGCCCTGGGCACAGTCTGCTGCTGGCCAGCCAGACCTCCACACCTGGTCCTGAATGCACAGTGACTGGGTGGAGCCATCCAGAGAGACTGAAACCCAGGAAAAACATTTGAAACAGCCCAGTGCTTAGGGAATCGGTGCGGTCAACACATGTGGGCTCCACATGGCCGTGGGAGTGTCCTGTTGCTGGCCAGCCAGATGGCCACACATGGCCCTGTGTGCACAGCAGTACGGCAGAGCCCTCCATCCAGGCAGACAGTCAGCAGGACCAGTGAAGACAGTGCTGTGTTCAGGGAATGGGTGAGCCTAAACCACTCTGGTTCTGCATGGCCTGGGCAAGGCCTGCTGCTGGTCAGCCAGCCCTTCACAACTGGCCTGGCTGCACAGGATTGGGGCTGAGCCTTCCAGACAGACAGAAACCCAGAAGACCCATCAGAGACAGCCCAGCACTCAGAAAGTAGGTGAGGCCAATCCATGCATGGCCCTGGGCCGGGTCAGTTGCTGGCCAGCCACACCACCACTCTTGACCCTGCCAGCCCAGGACAACAAATGGAAACAGCCCAGCACTCCAGAATAGTTGAGGCTAATGTGCACAGGCTCCGTAAGGACATGGGAAAGGCCTGGTCCTGGCCAGCCATATCAACACAACTGGGGCTGCAGACACAGTGGCTAGGCAGAGGCATCCAGACAGACAGAAACCCAGGAGAACCAGTGGAGGCAGCCCAGTGCTTCAGGAATAAGTGAGGCCAATGCAGGTGGGCCCCCCATGGGCCTGGGCATGGTCTACTGCTACCCATTCATAGGGCTACACCTGGCCCTGGGTGCAAAGCTCTGGACCAGTGGACAAGTAGGCTCTACATGGCCTGGGCATAGACTAGTGCTGTGCTATTTCCTCTGGTTCTCCTGGGTTTCTGTCTGTCTGGATTGCTCTGCCCTGATTCTGTGTACCCAGGCTCTCATGTGGCAATATGGTGGGCCAGCAGCAAGCCATTCCAGGACATGGGGAGCCAGGATGGTTTGGGGTCAACAATTCCTCAAGCACTGCAATTTCTCCAGTGGTCCAGCTGTCTCTCTGCCAGGGCCATGCAGAGCCTACATGGATTGGCTTCACCTATTCGCCAAGCACCTGGCTGTTTCCACTGGATCTCCTGGGTTTGTGTCTGTCTGGATGGTTCTGCCCCATGCGGTGCACCCAGGGCCTTGTGTGGCAGTATGGTAGACCATTAGTAGGCCATTCCCAGGACATGAGGAGTCATTGTGGTTTTGGCTCACCAATTCCCTGACCGCTACAATTTCTCCACTGGTCCAGCTGCTCATCTTGAAGAATGGACGTCTCAGCCCAGCTATTTTGCACCGAGGGCCAGGTTTGGCCATCTGGCTGACAAGCAGCAGTCTTTGCCCAAGGCAGTCCAGGGCCCAGGAGCAATGGCCTCACCTATTCCCTTAGTAGTGGGCTGTATCCACTATTTCTCCTGGGCTCACAGGACCACAAGTGGAGGTGTGGCTGGCCAGCAGCAGACCCTGCCCAGGGCCATGAAGAGTTTGCATGGATTGGCCTTACCTTTTTCCTGAGTGCTAGGCTGTCTCCCATTGTTCTCCTGGGTTTGTGTCTATCTGGATGGCTCTGCCCCAAACCAGTCCATCCAGGGCCAGGACTGAGGGTCTGGCTGACCAGCAGCAGGCCTTACCCAGGCCATGGAGATCCAGAGTGGTTTAGGCTCACCACTTTTCCAAGTCTGCACTGTCTCCACTCATCCTCCTTCCTGTCTGCCTGGATGGAGGACTCCACCCAGCTGCTGTGCACCCATGGCCAAGTGTGGTCATCTGGCTGGCCAGCAGCTGACCATACCCAGAGCCATTCAGAGCCTGAGTGCATTGACGTTGCCTATTCCTGGAGCACTGTGCTGTCTCCACTGGTTCTTCAGGGTTTCTGTACATCTTGATGGCTCTGCCCCACTGGTGTGCACACAAGGCCAGGTGTGGCCCTATGGTTGGCCAACAGCAGGCACTGACCAGGCCATGCAGAGCCTCCGTGGTTTTGGCTCACCTATTGTCCTAACACTGCAATGTCTCCACTGGTCCTGCTGCCTGTCTGCCTGGATGGAGGTCTCAACACAGCTGCTGTATACACAGGCCAAGTTATGTTCCTATATCTGGCCATCACCAGGCTGTGCCCAGGTCTATGTGGGACCCATGTGCATTGGACTCACCTGTTTCCCGAGCTCAGAGCTGTCTCCACTGGTTCTCCTGGGTTTCTGTCCATCTTGATGTCTCTGCCCAGTGACTGTGCACCCAGGGTTATATGTTGCCCTGTGGCTGGCCAGCATAACACCCTTGCAATGGCCAAGAGGAGTCCACGTGTGTTGGCCTCACCCATTCCCCAAGCATTGGGGTATCTCCCATTGTTCTCCTGGGTTTCGGTCTGTCTGTATGGCTATGTCCAGCTGCTGTGCATGCAGTGCCAGTTGTGGCCATATGGCTGAACCAGCAGCAGACCATGCCCAGGCCATGTAGAGCCAGCTTGTTTTTGGCTCACCAATTCCTGAAGCATTGAACTTTCTCCACTGGTCCAGCTGCCTGTCATGCTGCATGGAGGGCTCTGCCCAGCTGCTGTGCACTCATGACCAGGTGTGGCACTCTGGCTGGCCAGCAGCAGGCCATGGCCAAGGCCTTGCAGAGCCCACATGCATAGACCTCATGTAGTCCCTGAGTTCTGGGCAGCTTCAACTGGTTCTCTTGATTTTCTTTCTGTCTGGATGGCTCTGCCCAACCACTGTGCACTCAAGGCCAGGTGTGGCCATCTGGATGGCCAGAATCAGGCCATGCCCAGGGCAATGGGGCCCCACCTGTATTGGCTGGCTAGCCTATTGCCAGGGCACCACACAGTCTCCACTTGTCATGCTGCCTATCTGCATGGATGGCGGTCCAGCCCATCCTATATGCACACAGGGCCAGGTGTGGCTATCTGGTTGGCCAACAGCAGGCCGGGGAGAACCCCTGGAAATAGCCCAGCACTCATGGAATAGTTGAGGCCAATGTATGTGGCTTCCACAAGGCCATGGGGATGGCCTGTTGCTGGCCAGCCAGACAGCCACAAATGGACCTAGGTGCACAACTGCTGGACATAGCCCTCCATCCAGGTAGACACGCAGATGGACCTGTGGAGAAAGTGCAGTGCTGGGTGAATTGGTCAGCCAAAAGCAAATTGGCTCTGCATGACCTGGGAATGGTCTGCTGTTGGCCAGCCATAGGGCCAGACCTGGCCCTAGGTGCACAGCAGGAAAATAAAGCCATCCAGACAGACAGAAACCCAGGAGAACCAGCAGAGACAGTCCAATGGCTGGGAAATAGTTGAGGCCAATCCACACAGGCTCTGCACAACCCTGGCCCCGGCATTCTACTGGCATGTCACAATGCTAGAATCACCCTGTATGCACAGTGGCTGGTTTGAGCCCTCCATCCAGGCAGAGAAGCAGCAGGACCAGTGGAGACTGTACAGTGCTTGAGGAATTGGTGAGCCAAAACCATGCTGGGTCTCCATGGCCTGGGCATGGCCTGATGCTGGCCACCCAGACCTCCATACCTGGCCCTGTGTGCACAGTGACTGGGCAGAGCCATCTAGACAGACTGAAACCCAGGGGAACCAGGGGAAAAATCCCAGCACCTGGGGAAGGGTGAGGGCAATGGAAGTGGGCTCCAAATGGTCCTGGTAATGGCCTGCTGCTGGCCAGCCATACTGTAACAATTGGCCCTTTGTGAATAGCAGTGGTGCCGAGCCATCTAGATAAACAGAAACCCAGGAGAACCAGAGGAGACAGCCCACCACTAAAGGAGTAGGTGAGGCCAATGCTCTTGTGCTTTGCACAGACTGGTCTCAGCCAGCTGCTGGCCATCCAGATGGCCACACCTAGCCCTGGGTGTAGAACTGGACAGAGGCCTCTGTCCAGTCAGACAGGCAGCTAGACCAGTGGAGAAAGTGCTCGGTGAAATGGTGATCCAAAACCACATTTGATCTCCTTGGCCAGGGAATAGCCAGCTGCTGGCCAGCCATACGGCCATACCTGGCCCTGCATATCTAGCAGCAGAACCATCCAGACAGACAGAAAACCAAGATATTCGGCAGAGAAGCCATCCAGAAGGACAGAAACCCAGGATAAACATTGGAGACAGCCCAGTGCTCCAGGAATAGGTAAGGCCAATGCACACAGGCTCGGAATGGCCCTGAGCACTGTCTGCTGCTGGATAGACATAGGGCTGCACCTGGCCCTATGTTTGCACAGCAGGTGGAACAGACCTCTGTCCAGACACACAGGCAGCTGGACCAGTGGAGAAAGTGCAGTGTTCAGTGAAATGTTGATCCAAAATCATGCTGGATCTTCATTGCTTGGGAATGGCCTGCTACTGGCCAGCCATATTGCCACACCTGGTCCTGGGTGCACACCATTGGGGCAGTACCATCCTGATAGACAGAAGCCCAGCAGAACCAGTGGAGACAAGTGCACAATCTAGAAATAGGTAAGGCCAATCCATGGTGCACTGCACAGCCGTGACTGCATAGAGACTGGAGAGGGGGAAGCATTCAGATGGACAGAAACCAAGAAGAGCCTGTGGAGGCTTCCTAGAGATCAGGGAATAGGTGAGGGCTATGCATGTGGGCTCCACAAGGCCCTGGGCATGTTGTGCTGCTGGCTAGCCAAACTGCCACACCTGACCGTGAGTGCACAACCGCTAGGCAGAGCCCTCCATCCAGGCTGACAGGCTAGTGGAATAGTGGAGAAAGTTCAATGCTTTGAGAATTAGTGAGAAAAACCATGCTGGCTCTCCATGGCCTAGTAATGGCCTGCTGGCCAGCCATATTGCCACAACTGGCACTGCTTGCCCAAGGGCTAGGCAAAGCCATACAGACAGAAACCCAGGAGAACCAGTGGAGACAGCCCAATGTTTGGGTAATGGGTGAGACCAACACACATAGGCTCCCCATGACACTTGGAAATGCCTGGTGCTGGTCAGTCCAATGGCCACACCTGGGTGCACAACAGCTGGACCAGTGGATAAAGTGCAGTGTTTGGGGAATTGTTGAGTCAGAGCTATGCTGACTCTGCATAGCTCGGGCATGGCCTGCTGCTGGTCAGCCATAGGGCCACACATGCCTCTGGATTGCTCAGCAGTGGGGCAGAGCCATCCAGATGGCAGAAACCCAGGAGAAATAGGGGAGACAGCCTTGTGCTTGGGAAATAAGTGAGGCCAATCAACGTGGACTCTGCACAGCCCTGACATAGGCCTGCTGCTGGGCAGCCACAAGGCTACACCTGGCCCTGTGTGTGTAAAGGGTAGAAGGAGACATCCATTCAGGAAGACAGGCAGCAGGACCAGTGGAGATGGTCCAGTGTTCTGGGAATAGGTGAGCCAAAACCACGCTGGTTTCGCATGGCTGGGGCACAGCCTGCTGCTGGCCAGCTGTAAGGCCACACTTGGCCCTGCATGTACAGCAGCTAAGTGGAGCCATCCACACAGACAGAAAACCAGGAAAACCAGTGGAAACAGCCCAATAGTTGGGGATTAGTTGAGGCTGATGTATGTGGCCTCCACAAGGCCCTAGGAAATGCCTCATGTTGGGCAGCCAGACAGCCACACCTGCATCCAAGTGCACAACTGCTGTACGGAATATTCGGTCCAGGCAGACAGGCAGCTGGACTGGTGGAGAATGTGCAGTGTTCAGGAATTGTTGAGCCGAAACAACGCTGGCTCTGCATGGCCTCCGAATGGCCTGCTGCTGTCTAGCCATAGGGCCATACCTGGCCCTGCCTTCCCAACAGCTGGGCAAAGACATCCAGACAACAGAAATCCAGGAGAACCAGTGGAGACAGCCCTGTGCTTGAGAAATAGGTGAGGCCAATCCAAGCAGGCTCTGCATGAACCTTGCCCTGGCCTGCTCCTGGCCAGACAGAATGCCACACATCATCCTGTGTGTATAGATGCTGGGCTGACCCCTCCATCCAAGCAGACAAGCAGCAGGACCTGTAGAGACAGTGCAGTGCTTGGGGAATAGGTGAGCCAAATCCCAGGTGACTCTGTATGGCTTGGACATGCCCAGCTGCTGGCCAGAGCCCTTTGTCCAGGCAGACAGGCAGACAGGCAGTCAGTGTGGTGCTCTGGAAATAGGTGAGCCAAAATCTCAATGGCTTTGCATGGCATGGGTAAAGCCTGCTGCTAGCCAGAGCCCTTTGTCCAGGCAGACAGGCAGCTGGACCAGTGGAGACAGTATAGTGCTTGGTGAATTGGCAAGCCAAAACTATGCTGGCTCTCCATGGCCTGGGTATGGCATGCTGCTGGCCAGCCATATTGCTAAACCTGGCCCTGGGTGCACAGCATCAGGACAGAGCCTTCCAGATGGAGAGAAACCCAGGAGAACCAGTGGAGATAGCCCAATTATTCAGGAATAGGTGAGGCTAATGTAGTTGGGCTCCCATATCCCTCGGCGTAACCTGCTGCTGGCCATTCATAGGGTCACACCTTGCCCTGGGTGCACAGCAGCTGGACCAGTGTAGAAAGTGCAGTGCTCCAGGAATTGGTAAGCCAAAACCAAGCTGGCTCTACATGGCTTCGGCATGGTCTGCTGCTGGACAGCCAGACCACCACAACTGGCACAGTATGCACAATGGCTTGGTGCAGCCATCCAGACAGACAGAAACCCAGGAGAACCAGGGGAGTCTACACAGTGCTTGGGAAATAGGTTAGGCCAATGCACATGTTGTCCATATGGCCCTGTGCCCAACCAGCTGCTGGACGCCCAGATGGCCAAACCTGGCTCTGTGTGCACAGCAGTTGGACCAGTGGAGAATGTGCAGTGCTTGGGGAACTAGTGAGCCAAAAACTCTTCATGGCCTGGGCACGGCCTGCTGCTGGCCAGTCATAGGGTCACACCTAGCCCTGTCTGCACAGTGGCTGGGCAGAGCCATCTAGACAGAGTGAAATCCAGAACCAGTGGAAACAGCCCAGCACTTGGAAAATGGTTGAGGGTTTGTTCTAGTTTGTCTTCCATTGCTGTGACAAAACACTCTGACTGACACCAAGTTGGGGAAGAAAGGGTTTATTCAGCTTACATCTCCTGGGTCACAGTTCATCACCCAGGGAGCCCAAGGCAGGAACTCAGGGCAGGAACCTGGAGGAAGGAGCTGAAGCACTGGCCATGGAGGAATGCTGTTCATTGGCTTGCTCTCCTGGCTCATGCCCAGCCTGACATCTTATACGCCATACAAAAACCTGCCCAGGGTGGCACTACTCATTGTGGGCTGGGCCCTCTCACACTGCTCAACCATCAAGACAAAACTCCACAGATGTGGCCACAGGCCAATCCAATGGAGCCAATTCGCCAATTGAGGCCCCCTCAACCCAGGTGTGTCAAGTTGACACTAAAGCTATTCAGCACAGGGTTAATGCATTTTGGCTCTGCAAGGCCCTGGGAGCAGCCTGTTTATGGCCAACCTGACAGCCACACCTGGACCTAGGTGTACATCTGGGCAGGGCCGTATAGACAGTCAGAAACCCAGGAGAACCGGAGGAAACAGCCCAGCAGCAGACTGTGCCCAGGCCATGTAGAGCCAGCTTGGTTTTCACTCACCAGTTCCCTGAGCACTGCACATTCTCCACTGGTCCAGCAGCTGTGCACCCAGGTGGCCCTATGAATGGCCAACAGTAGTTAGTTCCCAGGGCTATGCTGAGCCCACGTGTGTTGGCCTCACCCATTCCCCAAGCACTGGGCTGTCTCCGCTGGTGCTCCTGGGTTTCCGTCTGTCTAGTTGGCACTACCCAGTGACTGTGCATGCTGATTCAGATGTGGCAGTCTGGCTGGTCAGCAGCAGATCTTCCCAAGGGCCATTCACAGCCTGTGTGCATTGGCCTCACTTATTCCCCAAGGGCTTGGCTTTCTCCACTGCTTCTCCTGGGTTTCTGTCTGTCTGCATGGCTCTACACTGCCGCTATGCACCCAGGGCCATGTGTAGCGTTCTTGCTGGCCAGCAGCAGGTTGTGCCCAGGCCATGCAGAGCCAGCATGCTTTTGGCTCACCTTTTCCCTGAGCACTGCACTGTCTCCACCAGTCCTACTGCCTGTCTTCCTGGTTTGAGCACTCCACCCAGCCCCTGTGCACACAGGGCCATGTGTGGCTCTATGACTGGCCAGCAGCAGGCCATTCCCAGGGCTGTGCAGAGCTTGCACACATTGGCTTCACATATTTCTGGAGTGCTGGGCTGTCTCCTCTGGTTGTATTATGCTTCTGTCTATATGGATGGCTGTGCCTAGCTGCTGTGCATGCAGGGCCTAGTGTGGTAATACTGCTGGCCAGCAGTATTACTGGTTAGGCTAATGCATGTTCTCCACTACCATTCCCAGGTAGTGGAGAATAAGCATGTTTTGGGCTCACCAATTCCAGGAGAACCACACTTTCTCCACTGGTCCACATGACTGCCTGCCTTCATGGATGGCTCTGCCCAATCACTGTGCAGCCAGGGCCAAGTGTGGCACTCTGGCTGGCCAGCAGTAGGCAGTTCTCAGGGTCTTGTGGAGTCCACATGCCTAGGCCTCACCTATTCCCAGAGCACTGCACTGCCTCTCCTGAATCTCCTGGGTTTGTGTCTGTCTTGATGGCTTTGCCCTGCTGCTGTACAACCACAGCCAGGTGTGGCCCAAGGGCTGGCCAGCAGCAGGCTCTGTCCAGGCCATGCAGAGCCACAGTGGTTTTGTCTCACCTATTCCCTGAGCACTGCACTGTGTCCAGTGTTCCTGCTGGATGGCGGGCTCCACCCAGCCGCTGTGCACACAGGAACAGATGTGGCCCTATGACTGGCCTGCCACTGGCTGTTCCCAGGGCCATGCGGGGAACAAGTGCATTAGACTTACCTGTTCTCTGAGCTCTGGGCTGTCTCCACTGTTTCTCCTGTGTTTCTGTCCATTTTGATGTCTCTGCCCAACCCCTACACAGGCTGAGCCTCGAGTGGCAGTATGCTTGGCCAGCAGCAGGCCATGCACAGGCCATGCAGACCCAGCTTATTTTTCACTCAACAGTTCCACAAACACTGCACTTTCTCCACTGGTCCACCGGCTGTGCACACAGAGCCAGGTTTAGCCATCCGGCTGGCCATCAGAAGGCCATGCCCATTGCATGGATTGGCCTCACCTATTTCCTAACCGCTGGGTTGTCTTCACTTGTTCTTCTGGGTTTCTGTCCATCTGGATTGTTCCTCCCAGCTGCTATGCAGGCATTGCCAGGTGTGATTGTATGGCTTGCTAGCAGTAGGTCATGCACAGGCCATGCGGAGCCATCAGGGCTTTGGCTCAGCAATTCCATGAGCACTGCACTTTCTCCACAGGTCCAGGTACTGTGCATACATAGCCAGGTGTGTCTGTATGGTTGGCCAACAGCTGGCCAGGCTTAGGGCCGTGCAGAGCCCACATGCATTGGCCTAACCTATTCCACAAGCACTGGACAGTCTCCACTGGTTCTCCTGGGTTTCTGTCCATGTGGATGGCTCTGATCCAATGCTTTGCTCACAGGGCCAAGTATGGCGATGAGGCTGGACAGCAGCAGGCCATTCCAGGCCATGGAGAGCCAGTATGCTTTGGGCTGAACAATTACCCGAAGACTGCACTTTCTCCACTGGTCCAGCTGCCTGTCTGCAAGGATGGCAGGCTCCATCTAGAAGCTATGCACCTAGGTCCAGATGTGGCTGTCTGACTGGCCAGCAATAAGCCATCCCCAGGGCCTTGTGGAGGCCACATGCATTAGCCTCAAGTATTCCCTGAATGCTAGGCTATTTCCAGGGGTTCTCCCTGGATGGGAGAGACAGTGGATGGGTCTGTCCTGGTGCTGTGCACCCAGGGTCTTGTGTGGCAATATGGCGGGCCAGCAGCAAGCAAGGCCCGACCCTGAGCACCCCACGCAGGAACTCCAGGAATTATCTTTTTAAAGTAGATTCTATATTCCTGTGTAACCCACAACAGTAGGGAAATTACTTTTCTTGACTTTTCTCATTTGAAATGTTTTCATTACTACAAAAGAAAAAGCCACCCGTTTCTAGCATTTTAATTTATTAATATATTATATCTATCATCAACAAGTAAAATCCAATGTAACAAAATAACACATGGACTCTGAAAGATCTTTTAGATAATTCTGTTTATGTCCTTAAAACCTCATTTTAAACTTTCTAGTAGTTGTACATATAAAGATGTATTCAACTTGAAAGACATTTAAGCACATATATTAATTTATTTGAACACTATTGTCATAAATATTCTAAGTGGTGAAGACAGGAATTTTTTGTTAATTAAACATGCTTTTGGTACTAGCACTTGAGTAACTGATGTGTGAGGCTATTCAGCCCATCCTCATTTACATAGTCAATTCAAGGCTAGCTTGGGTCATGTGATAAATGCTTATCTCAAATCACAACAAAAATATGTGTAAAAATGTCTAACTTAGCTATGAAATTTATGAAACTCAAGAATGGCTATGTTAGTAAAAACAGTAAAGCAGCAGGTAGAAAATTATAAAGTGAAAACTAATGAATTAAAAATTAATTAGTACACAGTGCTTATTTAAGCCTGTTATTTGAAACACATAAAAAAGAAACACTTACATAAGCTCTGTAACAATTATCAATCATAGTGAAAATAAGAAATAAATGATACTAGAAAACCGTGTATAAATCATTTATATAGAAACAATTTACTAATAAAGGAGGATGCTAGAACTATTATTAATATGTGAAGATAATAAACAATAGACAAGGAAAGGATTTGCCTAAAGAATTTCAGGTAAAACTGAAAGGAATTTTGGAATCAGAGCATTCTCATCTTGTAGTCACCAAGGCATCAATAGATAAATGTGATGGTGATGGGTTGGAGAAATTGTTCCTTGGTTAAGAGCATTGGTGCTCTTTCAGAGGACCCAGGTTCAGTTCCTAGCATCCATATGGTAGTTCACAACCATCTGTAATTCCAGTTCCAGGAGGTCTGACACCCTCTTCCAGCATCTGTGGGAACCAAGTGTGCATATAATTCATATATATATATATATATATATATATCACGTAAAAATAAATAAAATATTTCCTAACAGGACTTAAGCTCTGCTTCATAGGATGGAGCCTGTACCTGAAACTGATATTAGGCTTAGGAACTTGAGGCTAGACAGCTCACATGGCATAGGTGAGAGCACCAAATTAATTTTATGTATCTCTCAACTATCACCAGACAACCATTCTTATACATCAGATGGTGACTAACACGGAAACTCACAACAGACCAACATGCAAAGAACAAGAGGATATAGACCACTTATCACTATATCAAACTTCTGCCTCTTGAGACTCGGGAATTGTTGTGGAAGAAGGTGCAGAAGTATTGTAAAAGCCAGAGCTGGTGGATGACCACAAGAAAACAGAGTCCTCCAGACAGCTGGTCACTTACTCATATGAACTCACACCAGTGGTGACAGTATGCACAAGTCCCATGCAACCTCACACTAGACAAAATCTTAGCATAGAGATGGGGAAGTGGATAAGAAATCCCAACCCAAACTAAGGAACATTTATTTACTGATGGCTACTGGGAGTGGGAAGACAGTCTCGTTCAAAGGTGTGACTCTTAGTGGTTTAAGCAGGCTTCAGCAGATGGACCCACACTGAAAGACATTTGGATACACAAATTAGACTTAATAGGCCATGCACATGTTACAGTGCCTAAGTACATCATATTGGGTGAGAGCAGTAAGGTAGTAAATGGACTTGGGGATAGGGGAGAAGATCTAAATCAAAACATATTGTATGAAATCTGAAACCATCAATATTAAGAAAATAGTGATAAGTGATAAAATCACAACCAAGAAGACATAGACCTAAAGGAAATGCACAGTATCACCCGGATAATTCAACTAGCATTAATCGTGTGAAAAGACTGTTATGGGCCATAATCTCCACATTTAAAAATGAGGATTGTAGGCAGGCGTGGTGCTGCATGCCTTTCATCCTAGCACTTGGGAGGCAGAGGCAGGTGGATCTCTGTGAGGTCAAGGCCAACCTGGTCTACAGAGTGAGTTCCATGCCAGCTGGGACTAAAGGGAGACCCTGTCTCAAAAATATGCCCCCCCCCGAAAAAACTAGGTTTGTTTCCAATGTCACATAATTGAGTTTACTATTCTTTTCCCTCCACCACTGTATACATTATAACCCAAGTTAAAAAGACAATTTTTAACAAAATTTAACTCAGTATATAGGCCAATAGAAACATAGAAACTTGAAATGCAATCCCAATTTAATATTTATGAAACTAGCCTAGACAAGCCAAGTTCAAGCCCTTTACATCAAATGTGAACAAAGAAATGAACATGGCATAAAAATTCTTCCAAGCTGGGTGTGGTGGCACAGGCCTTTAATCCTAGCACTCAGGAGGCAGAGGCAGGCAGATCTCTGTCAGTTCAAGGCCAGCCTGGTCTACAGCGTGAGTTCCAAGCCAGCTGGGGCTATAGGGAAACCTTGTCTCAAAACCACAAAAAATATTATTCCAAAACATGCAATCATTTTAGAAATTACTTGTCCATTTTAAATAATAGCTTTTGTTGGAAAAAATAGCAGATTATTATATATGGATAAAAAATTGAGTTCGTTATATACTTGGCATATTAATCCCCTTTTTAGATAAATAGCTGTCAAAGATTTTCTCCAATTTTGTGTTCTTTTCACTTTTATAATTCTTCCATTTGCTGGACAGAATCTCTATCATATCATATGATTACAAATGTTTGATGCTTGTATTTCCATGGGTTTTTAGATATTCATTCATAAATACATTATGAAGCCTATTTCTTGAATTGTTTTCTGTAAGATTTGCTCTAATGGTTTAAAATTCTTTAAAGTGTTACATTAGGATACCGAATTATTTATTCCTGAGAAAAAAATCCCAGAGAAAATAATATTTTACACAGGTTTATAGCACATACAATATGGCAGTTTATTAATGGAAAATAGATTGTACCCAAGGTGTAGAATGATCACATCACATTAGAAAATGCAGTTTTGCACAAATCTTGTAGATGCTGTCATATGCACAGTGGATCCCCATGTGCAACCACAGTGTGGTGTTAAGACAACATTGCTTTCTTGTATCCATCTGCCAACTCTGGATTCTACAATTTCCCCCCTCTCCCACAATAACCTCTGAGCCTTTGGAGGAGAGGGTATGATACTGTTGTCCCATTTGGAGCTGAGCACTATGCAACCTCATTCTCTACACCACCTTAACTAGTGGTGGGCATCTGTGTTAATCACTGGGTGTAGCAAGAAGCTTCTCTGGGGTGAGAGAAAAGAGATGCACTAATGTACGTATATAACAACAAATAATTAGGAGCCAAGTTAATGCTATTGCTATTAAGCAGAATATTAGCAATAGGCTATTTCCTATTAATAATGGCCTATGGCCTGTGGCTTGACCTCATAATTTTTAAATAAAACAATTAGTACAACACCTGATTCTTTACAAAGATTTGGAAATATATATTGGAGAAAATAATCTCTTTAAAAAGTGGTGCTAGGAAACCTGGATATCCACACCTAGAACACTAAAATGAAATCCTATTTTATTATTTCATATTTTATACAAAACTCAGCAATAAATAATTCGGTATCCTAATGTAACACTTTAAAGAATTTTAAACCATTAGAGCAAATATTACAGAAAACAATTCAAAAAATAGGGTTCATAATGTATTTATGAATGCATATCTAAAAACCCATGGAAATACAAGCATCAAACATTTGTAATCATATGATATGATAGAGATTCTGTCCAGCAAATGGAAGAATTATAAAAGTGAAAAGAACACAAAATTGGAGAAAATCTTTGACAGCTATTTATCTAAAAAGGGGATTAATATGCCAAGTATATAATGAACTTTAAAAATGCCCAAGTGAAGGGCAAAGTATTCAAAAAATAAATTGGCAGCTGAATTGAATAGACACTTTAAAAAGAGCTACAGATGACCAATAAAATCAAGAACAATACCCAGTACCTTAAGCCAACAAGGAAAAGCAGAGTAATATTAAAATTAGAATGTATTTCACCTTAGTCAGAATGTCTATTTTTATGGAAACAAAAATAGCAAATTTTAGCAAAGATGAGGGAAATCTCTAAATCAGTCTAGTCACTACGGAAATCTGAATAGCATTTTCGAACAATCTTTCAAAGAAAGTATGATATGTTCCAGGCCTCTTCTATGTATATATAATTATTTCAGAAAAGATTTAATGCAATAGCATGATTTAGAAAGCTGATATACAGAAGTTCTCTATGAGAATGACAGAAACTTAGTCAAAGAAAATCAGTCACTAATTGAAACATGTAATGGAAAATACAACTTTTATTTTATTTTATTTTTTATGTGCATGAGTGTATTGGCTGCATGTTTAAAAGTGTTTCCATGTCATGCAATGATGGCAGAGTTCAGAAGACAGCATAGGATTTCCCTGGAACTGGAGTTACAGATGGTTGTTTGTCATGATGTGAGTACTGGGAATTGAACCCAGGTCCTCTACAGGAGCAGTCAGTGCACTTAACAAGTGAGCCATCTCGCTAACCCCAGAAAAATATAACTATTAAAACAGCAACAATATCCAAATATGCCTACTTGAAAAACCAAATTGAAATGTACCTATTTTTAGACAACTGTAAAATCATATTGATAAACTCAGTAAAATGAGTCACCTAAGGAAATCTACAGTACATTCATCACAGAATAAAATATTACAAAGATACCAATTATCCTTAAGTACTTTGTAGATCTAATGACTTACACATTGCTGTGAAAATGACAGCCAATCTCAGCATGACTGAAATCTACCATAGAGTGATGAGTAAAGAAAAACAATATTAGCAACAATCCAAGGCCTCTCTATCTGTATAGGAACAGAAGTCTGAAGTGAATGCAGGATAGGAACCAGAAAAATAAGCAGAATAAACATTTGACTGTAAGAAATGTTTTAAAATGTGGCTCGTTTCTTCTAATGTACAGTAAGACAATGCATTCTTTTAGACAATGCATTTTGAACCAACACCTGAAGCCAGTAGAAATCCCCTACTGAAGTTTGAACATACCCTGTGTTTGTCAAGAGAAGAGCCAAAGTCAGACGGGTAAGAAGCAAATCCTTAGTGCATAGCCTAAGAACAGACTTCTTTATTTATTTTAAATAATTACTTTAAGACATTTAGTACTACTGTATTAGATTAGTGGCAAAAGGACACAACTTTCTCCTTCTAAATCTCAGAGGTAAGGCTCTCAACTCTTCGTCACTCAGTGGTGAGTTTGTCTTCTGTTGAGGTATGACCCTTCCAGACCTAATTTCCTGTTTTTGAGGAGATGTTGGATTTTATCAAGCAAATTTGCTTGTTTATTGAGATGATTATATTGTCTTGTGCTCCACATTTTGCTGAAGTAAAATATCACATGCATTGATCTGTATATATTGAACCATCCTTGAATCCCACTTGAGAATCAATCTACTTAATAATGGAATCTAAATATTTTGATATAATCTTGAATTTGGTTTGCTAGTATTTTGTTTATATAATTTGAATATTTGTTCTTCAGTAATTTTTGTCTTAAGTTTATCAGTTTCTGGTTTTTCTTTTTTTCTTATTTGGCTTTGATATTATTAGGAAAATGCTGGTGCCACATCATGTGTTTGAAATAATTATTTTACTGTAACTTTGAAGAAATAAAATGAGAATTGATGTGAAAAATAGAGAAAGGAACTAGATATAGATGTCTAGCTAAGGAGCCTCGCTTTGTCCTTAGGGGAGTTTCAGTCTATAATTAGAGGAAGTGGATGACTTCTTATTTTTATCCCTTCTACTTCAAAGCCTCATTAGTAGTCAGTATAGTAACCTCCTAAGTGTACAGAGGGACTCCATACTTCCAATTCCAGCAGACTTCATCGTCTTCAAGATTCCCTTAAGACTTACATGCATCAACCAAGTTAGGTAGGAGAAGCCACAAAAAGCATATCAGAACTTCCTATCAGCAGTCTCAAGGATTAATGCCTTTACTCTAAATACATGAGCAAAAAATAATAATATAAAGGCTGAGTATCTACAAGTAATCAAGGTAAGAACCATCTTAATTCAAACATAGGCCTTTAATTACAGGTTTTAAAAAATAGGCAATTAATTATTTGAAGACATGAGACATGGCTTTTTAACCCTCCAATATGGACTGAAGACTCACGTCTCTCCAAGAATCCTCCAAAACTTCAATGCCAGATGGGGACTCCTGAGATACTGAGTGGCTACTGGGATTTCAGATTCTTCAGAGTGTAGACTGCCATTGTTGGAATACCCAGGCTGTGTCATTGAGGCCAGTTCAAGAAGATGAAGACAGGACCCATGCTTGCGGGAACTCATTTGGGTGACCAAGGAGGGGAGGGACCCCAGTGTGGAGCACGGGTGGGGGTGGGGAGTGACAGGATTGATTATTGTTTGGGCTTGCCATGAAGGAACCTTCAAAGACTTCCTTGGGGAAAACATGACATCAATACGGGTTGGAGAGAACAACAACTAAAGAAGGGGGGAGACTGACATAGTGAAGTTCTCCCCAAAACAAGGAGCCTCTGCTTTGAAAACAAACAAAGAAACTTGGAAGGGGATGCAGGACATGTGTGGCAGAGTGCAGGAAGTCAGGTGGGGTGGGGGCATGGAAAGGGAAGTGACTCTGGATTCGATTGAGAAATGATGTATGATGTATGGAAATAGTTTAATAACAATAATAAATTAAAAAAAAAGAAATAGGCAATTAGATTCTGAGTTTTAGGCCACACTGTACTATAGAGCCTGAAGCACGTAATGAGAGGATTCACCCCACCCTCCACTAAAGACCTAATCTTTAATGAAGAAAAGTGAGAGGCATGAGACAACATGGCAAATGAGGGCCCCAAGGCATGAGTGTGACAAGAATTCTGCGCAAGAATGGAGTATCCAGTGAGTTTCAGGACAGTTTGAGGTGTAGATGTGTGGATGGATCCGAAGAGGTGTACAGAGGGTAAGGAAGGGAAGAAAGATAGAGAGAGCAAGGGAATGTCAGGAAAGAAGAAAGGGGCAGGGCAGGGAGGGGAAAGCCAAATTGGGAAAAGAAAGGAAAGAAGTAGCTTGTTAGAGGATATCAGAGGAGAGGAATGGGAAAGGAGTCATGGGTCTCGGTTCCACAACCAATGAAAGTAGTCTCTACAAATCCCTATTCATGCACTATTGGTTGACGGTGTGTGTCCGGAGCAGTACTCGGCTCAATGTCTTAACTTCACGTGGACAGCAGGATTCTTCTGCAGCAAATTTTATTGTGTACAGCTCTCTTGGGAGAAGGACCCCGAAATGGGGCAGAAGCACTTCTTAAATAGCAGTCTAGAGGTTGTTGCATGCTCTGGATTGCTGCACCATCCGATGCCTCATTTGCATACCAAAAGCGTGGGCTCGAACATCCTGTGGTTAATGAGCATCCTGTTTATCTTACTAGGAGGAAGTAAGGAGGGGAAGGGCAGGATGAAGATAAGCCTGGAATGTCCTGTGGGCTGGAACATCCTGAGGCTTATCTTACGTGGAGGAAGTAAAGTGAAACTTGCCTTCCTTGCTCGATGGGAGGGGGTGAGTTCACAAAACTCTAGCACAGGCTTTCTTTAATGAAGCAGGCTACCAACAGTTGTGGACAAAGACAATGGGCTCAAATGTTCCGTTTATCTTCCCACTCAGGACTCTGGTAGAAATGAGATGTTTGTTTTACAACTCACTGGCTCAAATCAAGAGATGGCAGCTTTAGGGAAAGTCAACAGTCAACATAAATGCAGTTGGTTCTGTGAGGATTCGTTTTTCCTGGAACAAAATAGAATAAGGACAGTTCCTCCTACGGGGTTTTATTCAGAGGACAAGGTGCAGACAGAGAGACCATGGCAGTTGAGGAATTCAGAAGTGCAAGACCCTAACTTCCGCTTTTCCGGTCAGTGTCCAGAGAAGTCCTTCTGAATACCCTTAGCGCTGGTGCCCAGAGAAGTACTTCTGAATACCGTTAGCACTGGTAAGGTAAGAGAGCCTCCCCAGTTTCAGAAGATGCTTTGAGGGAGGCCACGAGTTAAAAAAAGACAACTGGGGGGGGGGCGCTGGAGAGATGGCTGTGCAGTTAAGAGTGCAAATTGGGGCTGGAGGGATGGCTTAGTGGTTAAGAGCTCCGACCACTCTTGCAGAGGACATGGTGGCTAAAAACCTTTTTTAACTCCAGTTCCAGGGGAATTCGACACCCTCTTCTTACCTGTGCGACATTGCACGACACGGGTGCACCAACCTACATGCAGACGGTACACTCATACACATAAAAAATAATAAATAAATAAGACAACTAGGAACCGGCTGTGAATCCCTCAATACACATTTATTCCTCTCAATGGAAAGTGGGTTCCAGCTGTGTTCTGATTTCCGGAAATTAGGCCAAGATGCTGTTGGCTTCCCTCCTGTTTTTCATTCCTTACTTAAGTGTGAAATCTAGGACCGTAAGTCTATGCTGTATGTGGGGCTGATATACAGAATTGCTGTTTTGTACTGTGGCTGGGTCGATCAGGGCAGTTATAAAGGCTGAGTTGTTACTTCATTTTGACCTGGGGAGAACAAAGAAGTGGGAGATTTGCACAATGTATTCAGGATGTTCACAGCAGTGAGCCCTCTAGGAAAGAAGCAGAAAGGGAGCTTTTAAAAGCTTTGGGGTCTTGGTCCCTTAAATGTAGCTGGAGTGTAAAGCTCATCTTAATTTTGTCCAGTGTGTTACTAGGGAACATTGTAAGGTTAACTTCCGAGAAGCAGCGGGAAGTATAGGGCAGTATATTGCCAAAAAATGTACATGAGGATTTTAAACATAAAGAGGAGGAGGATACGTGACAATTTATCAAATGGGGCTCTGGTTCAAGCCGGCCTCTCACTCTAGGAGGCCTGATACTAGATTTTCAAGCAGTGGACTAACATGTGCTAATTTCCTCCACAGATTTCTCAGTGGATTGACTAGGAGACATAGAGCACCGTGAGTACCCAAAATGGGGCTTTCTTGGAAAACAGCAGAGGGAACCCTCATTAAAATAAATGTGCTCTCTACCTGTTGATGGCATGATACTCACTGTGTCCTTCTCATCCATCCAGATACCTGCTCGCCTGCTGCCCTGAGCCCACTCATCATGCCTAGGGGCAACAAGAGCAAGGGCCGCTCCCGGGCCAAGCATCAGCAGGCACGTGGAGAGAGCCAGGATGTTCAGGCTGCTCGGCACACTACAGAGGAGGATGCAGCATCCTTTCCCCTAGACCAGGGAGCTTCCGTCAGCTCCCCTGATACCTGTACTCCACAGCAATCTCAGGAGGCTAAATCCTCTGGCTGTTCTGAGTTAGCAGTGGAATGCACAGGCTATGAGCTAGGTGCTGAGGGTTCTTATGTAGGTGCTGAAGGTTCTGATGTAGGTGCTGAGGGTTCTGATGTAGGTGCTGAGGGCTCTGATGTAGAGGTTGAAGAGAAAAGTTCATGTGCCTTAGCATCAGCCTCCATTATGTTGACACGCAGAGATCCTCTCAGCAGAAAGGCCACTGAATTAATGGACTTTGTGCTGGAGAAGTTTAAGACCAAAGAGTTCTTTACAGAGGCAGATATGCTGAGGGTGATCAACAGGAGGTACAAGGGGCATTTCGAGGAACTCCTCAAGAGAATCTCCATGCATCTAGAATTGGTCTTTGGCTTAGAGTTGAAGGACGTGGATCCCCAGACTCAGTCCTATATGCTATTGGGCAAGCTGGGTCTTTCCACTGAAGGAATTGTGAGTAACGATTCTGGGTTACCCAAAACAGGGCTCCTGATCACCCTCTTGGCTGTGATCTTCATGAAGGGTAACCATGCTTCTGAGGGACAGGTCTGGGAACTCCTCCGTATACTTGGAATATATCCTGGGAGAAACCATGTAATTTGGGGGGAATCTAAAATATTCATCACCAAAGATCTGGTGCAGGAAAATTACCTGATGTACCGCAAGGGACTTGGCTCGAATCCCCCAGGCTACGAGTTCCTGTGGGGTCCCAGAGCCTATGCTGTAACCACCAAGATGAAAGTCTTGGAAAATTTAGCCAAGATCACTGATACTCATCCTAGTTCTTTTCCTAAGCTATATGAGGAGGCTCTGAAAGATGAGGTAGAGAGAGCATCAAGGCGAGTTACTGTTGTGCGTGGCAATGTTCAGTGAAGGAGGGCTCATCCAAAGTCCATGCCTCACATGTCCTCCCACGAATAGTTGGGTTTGAGATACAGTTTTCCCTGTATTGAAGACCAGTCTGAGTTATAAGTAGTAAAGAGTATTATGTCCTGGAGGTAACAAAGTTTGCAACTTATTGTTCTGTAACACATGAGAAAAGTACATGAATTTGTTATTTGCTATTTTGCAAATGTTCCTTTAATGGAATATTATTTGATTTATAATCTGTTTCATAATATTTTGTCTACACATGAATTGCTGTCTGTCAAGTTTAATAATAAGAGTTTGGCTGCTTTCAAGGAAATTTGTAAAATCTTAAATACTGTGTTACTATGTCATAAGGTCATAATGTTATGTGGCATGGTAAAAGTGATTTTTCTTGGAACTCTAGTATAACCTGATGGAAAAATAAAGTAACAAGCTTAATTCAACTTGGTTTTATTTTCACATTAGCTTGTATTGTTAATTAAACTGTTCTTGGATTTGATTACTCAAAATGTATTAGAACAAAAGTTCTAATAAACAGCAATTTAATTAAATAATAGGGCATGTACCTACATGGAGATTTCTGAGAAATATTTTTTAAATATTTAATATCTTTAGTCATTAGGCAAAATGCAACTTAAAAGTATTTGGAGACTTCACCTTACTCCATTTACTATGTTAAGATAAAAAAATGACAGCAAATACTAGTCAGGATGCTGAGGAAGGGAAACACTTAATGTTTATGGAAATCAGTGTACAGATTCTTTTAAATTATAAAACAAAGATCTACCATGTGATCCAGCTAGATCAAGTCTGGGAAAAGGACTCTATGACCTATGAGAGGTACTTTAAATATAAAATAAAGTACACGTATGAGTGTTTTGCTTGCATGTACATAAGTGTACCACATGAGTGCAATGCCAAGAGAGTACAGAGTGAGCATGGGATCAAATGGATCTGCAGTGACACACAGTTGTTAGCTGACATGTGGGTGTGGGGACTTGAACTAGGGTCCTCTGCAAGAACTCACAGTACTCTTAACCTCTAAAACATCTCTCTGGGTCCATCCCTAAAAACAATAAAATTGGCCCAGGAAGTCCCAGCTCAGACTCCAGACAGGCACATGGAGTCAGTGAGGCGCAGGTGAGGCAAGGAGGACCTGCCTTGACCCTTGGGGGTCTGGATACCCGCCTCTGGAAGTCCCAGGTCAGACTCCAGACAGGCACACAGAGTCAGTGAAGTGCCGGTGAGGCAAGGAATACCTGCCTTGGCTCCTGGTGGGCTCACCACCTGCCCCCAGGAGTCCTAGCATGGAATCCAGATAGGCACACAGAGTCAGTGAGGTGCCTGTGAGGCAAGGCGTACCTACCTTGACCCTTGAGAGTTTGTCATCAGCCCCCGCAAGTCCAAGCTCAGACTCTAAATAGGAGCATGGAGTCAGTCAGGTGCTGGTCAGGCGAGGCGAATGACTCTTGGGGGGGGCTCATCGCCCTCCTCAGAAATCCGAGCTAGGACTCCAGACAGGCATATGGAGTCAGTGAGGTGGCAATCAGGTAAGGTGGACCTGCCTTGAGCCTTGGGGTCTCGCCACCTGCCCCCAGAAGTCCCAGCTCAGATTCCAGACAGGTGCAATGAGTCGGTGAGTTGCTGGTGGGGCAAGGCAAACCTGCCTTGACCCTTGGGAGGCTTGCCGCTGGGCCCAAAAGTTCAAGCTCGGAGTTCAGACAGGTGCACAGAGTCAGAGAGGTGCTGGTGACACAAGGCAGATGTGCCTTGACATTTGGGGGGCTCACTGCCAGGACCTGTCTTGATGGGGGTGCTCACCATCAGCTCCCGGAAGCCCCAGCTCAGACTCCAGAGAGGAGCCCAGAATCAGTGAGGTGCTGTTGAAGCAAGGCAGACCTACCTTGACCCTTGGAGGGCTCACTGCCGGACCTGCCTTGACCCTTGGATGGCTCGCCACCCACCCCCAGAAGTCCCAGCCTGGACTCCAGACAGGCGCATGGATTCAATGACTTGCCGGTGAGGCAAGGTGGACCTGCCTTAACCCTTGGAATCTCACCACCCACCTGCAGAAGTCCCAGCTCAGATTCCAGACAGGCACATGGAATCAGAGAGGTTTCTGTGAGGCAAGACAGACCTGTTTTGACCTTTGCGGGGTTGGCCACCTGCCCTGGAAGTCCCTGCTTGGACTCCAGACAGGTGCATGGAGTCAGTGAGGTGCTGGTGAGGCAAGGTGGACCTGCCTTAACCCTTGGAGTCTCACCACTTGCCCCCAGAAGTCCCAGCTCAGATTCCAGGCGCACAGAATCAGAGAGGTTTCTGTGAGGCAAAACAGACCTGTTTTGACTTTTGCGGGGCTGGCCACCTGCCCTGGAAGTCCCTGCTTGGACTCCAGACAGGTGCATGGAGTCAGTGAGGTGCTGGTGAGGCAAGGTGGACCTGCCTTAACACTTGGAGTCTCACCACCCACCCCCAGAAGTCCCAGCTCAGATTCCAGACAGGCACACAGAATCAGAGGTTTCTGTGAGGCAAGGCAGAACTGTCTTGACTCTTGCGGAATCACCACTCATCCCTGGAAGTCCCAGCTTGGAGTCCAGACAGGAACACAGAGTCAGTGAGGTGCTGGTGAGGCAAGGCGGACCTGCTTTGACCCTTGGGATCATGGCCTGGACTTGCCTTGACCCTTGGGGTCTCGCCACCTACCCGCAGAAGTCACACATCAGACTCCAGACAAGCACACAGAGTCAGTGAGTTGCCAGTGAGGCAAGATAGAGCTGCCTTGACCCTTGGAGGGGCTCTGCATTGGCCCCCGGAAGTCCCACCTCGGACTCCAAACTGGCGCATGGAGTCAGTGACCAGCTGGTAAGGCAAGGCGGACCTGCCTTGATACTTGGAGGCTTGCCACCTGCCTCAGAATTCCCAGCTCGGACTCCACACAGGTGCACAGAGTCATTGAGGTGCCAGTGAGGCAAGGCAGACCTACCTTGACTATTGGGGGGCTCACCACTCTCCCTGATGTCCAAGCTCAGATTCCAGACAGGAGCAAGGAGTCAGTGAGGTGGCAGTCAGGCAAGGGGGACCTGCCTCGAGTCTTGGGGTCTCGACACCTGCCCCCAGAAGACCCAGCTCAGACTCCAGACAGGTGCATGGAGTCAGTGAGGTGCCTGTGAGGCAAGTTGGAACTGCCTTGACCCTTGGGGGGCTCACCACCTGTCCCGAAAGTCACAGCTTGGAGTCCAGACAGGCGCACAGAGTCAGTGAGATGCTGGCGAGGCAAGGGTTACCAGCCTTGACCCTTGGTGGGTTCACAGCCTGGACCTGCCTTGACCATTGGGGAGCCACTCCCAGCTGGGACTTTAGTCAGGCTATGGAGTCAGTGAGGTGCCAGTGAAACAAGGTGGACCTGCCCCCAGAAGTCCTAGCATGCAATCAAGATGGGTGCATGGAGTCAGTGAGGTACCGGTCAGGCAAGGCGGACCTGTGTTGACTCTTGTGGTCTCGCCGCCCGTACCTGGAAGTCCCAGCTCGGGTTCCAGACAGGCATATGGAGTCAGTGAGGTGCCAGTCAGGCAAGGAAGATTTGCCTTGAGCCTTGGAGGTCTCACCACCCACGCCCAAAAGTCCTAGATCAGACTCCAGACAGGTGCTCAGAGTTGCTGCAGTGTCAGTGAGGCAAAGCAGACCTTCCTTGACTCTTGAGGTCTCACCACCCACCCCTGAAAGTCCAAGCTCAGACATTGGACAGGCGCTCATAGTCAGTGAGGTGCCAGTGAGGCAACGTGGACCTGCCTCAACCCTTGGAGTCTCATCACCCGAACCGGAAGTCCCAGGTTGGATTCCATACAGGCAAAAGATCAATGACGTGCTGTTGGGGCAAGGCAGACCTGCCTTGACCCTTGTAGGGCTCACAGCCTGGACACGCTTTGACCCTCGGGGTCTTGCCACCCACCCCCGCAATTCCCAGCTCAGACTCCAGACAAGCTCAAGGAGTCAGTGAGGTGCCAGTGAGTCAAGGTGGATCTGCCTAGACACTTGGGGTCTCACCATCCACCCCTGGAAGTCCCAGCTCGGACTGCAGACAGACGTATGGAGTCACTCAGATGCCAGTGAGGAAAGGCGACCTGCCATGACACTTGGGGTCTCACCAACAGCTCCCAGAAGTCCCAGCTCAGACTCCAGACAGGCACACATATTCAGTGTGATGCTGGTGAGGCAAGGTGGAACTGCCTTGACCTTTGGGGCACTCACCATCTGCCCCCAGAAGTCCCACCTCAGACTCCAGACAAGCACGTGGTGTCAATGAGGTGCCAGTGGGGCAAGATAGATCTGCCCTGACACTTGGGGGATTCTCTACTGGACCCGGGAAGTCCCAGCTCAGACTCCAAACTGGCACATGGAGTCAGTGAGGTGCCGGTGAGGCAAGGCAAACCTTCCTTGACCCTTGACATCTTGCCACCAGCCTCCAGAAATTCCAGCTTGGATTCCAGACAAGAACATGGAATCAAAGGGATATCTGTGTGTTTTCATGTATAAGATAAGAAATGTTACTCTTAGAAGTGATGTTATTCACATACCTGTATGTGAACATGTCTTTGTATGTCTTTCTGTGTAGGACAAGCAGTGTTATTTTTAGAGACAATGTCACTCACATACCTGTATGTTTAAATAGGAGAAAAGGTATTACTTTTCATTTGTCATTTTTTTAGAGTTCCACCACTTAAGGGCAAAGTTGCATACTCAATGGGTCTCTTTGCATCTCTTATGGTTGGTTGGCGATGCACTGGCATCAGTTTCTATGTTTAAATCAATAGGTGAAAATGCACTTGGGAGTTTTAGCAACTGGCCTATAGTCTTTTGCTGCCTCTGTTCTCAGAGGAATATTATTTTAACAAAAGCTCTGTTACCTGCAACCTAAGTTCCCCTAGGCCACCAGGATAATCCTTTTTTTTTTTTTTTTCCTTTTCATTTCTTTTATTTTTCTTTTGTTTTTCACAATGTGGAAAACAATTATTCTTTTTTTTTCACAACATTTTTTTTATTGATGCTTTGTGCATTTCATACATCATTTTCCAATTCAGTTCAGGCATATCTCCCCTTCCCTT
>VZQC01001210.1:1011298-1034988 GCA_009823505.1 Rhizomys pruinosus
CCTGCCCAGGTAACTACTCCCGCCCGCACCAAGGTGCAGGCCACTAGCACCGGCCCCTCTGGTCCCAGCACAAAAGAGACTAGGACGGTCCCGCCCACGGCCCCCTACCTGCGGCAGAGGCGGCAGATACCTGCCCAGGTAACTACTCCCGCCCGCACCAAGGTGCAGGCCACTCCAGGATAATCCTTTTTGTTAAAACTAATTCTCACCTCAGGAAATGGACTTTCTGGTTTGTCAAAAGCCAGTTTGCGGTTACAGCTCAAATGTCTTTAGCCCAGTATCAGGTCATCCCAGAAAATCTTTTGGAGGACTGTGACATTACTGCTCTATTTTAATTAAAAAAAAAACAAAAGAGGTGCTGTAGAAATGAAACTTTGTCTGGCTCGAGGCAGGACCTGCAAGTCCTGTCCCACAACTTTCATGAGTTATCTGATATCTCCTTGGGCCTTTAAGTTGTTTCTGTGAGTTATCTGTAGCTCTGTGAGGTTGGGATATTGCAGTGTTTCCTGCCTTGCCTATCTCTGCAAAGTTTCAGACCCTGATGTCCTCATCCTTTGAGATATTGAGCAAAATATCACACCTCTAGTTTACACAACAGGAACTCTGATGTCCCTTGTAGGAGCCAAGGTGGCTTGCCCTTTCCTTCCTCCTGCCCCCCCCCCACACTTCCTTGCCCAGAACACAAAAGCTTTTAGTATAAATACATTGATGGCATGAATAAAACTGAGTCTTTCACCGGACCCTCTCTGAGTCCATTTCCTTTGTCTTCAGGTGACTTCTTGTGGTTCCCTTACCCTTTCTTACCAGAGCTCAGCCTAGGGACTGTTGGCCTGCTGGCAGGAGACAAACCTGAGTCTTGAAGCCTTGAAAAGCTGCTAGCCTGGTTCTAGGAGGGAAAAACATCATGAGGATTTTGGTCATGTGTGATTAAAGGTCCAACAGATTATATATCTCAACAGCCAACTATATACACATACAAATATTAATTGCTTAATAAATTCTCACAATAAATGGTCCAGTTATTTGACTGTTATTATATCTTATAGTATTCATAGAAATTAATAAACAACTTAAAAATTACTAAAACTTTATGAAATAGAAATACTTTAGTGAAAAATGAACTTATGCAGAAAAATTGAAATTGTTAGAAATGAACTTCAGGGTTTCTCATTCCTGTTTTCCCAGCTGGACCAGAAAATTCATCAGAGAATGATGGATATTTCACCAGCTGCTTCATACCAACCTCCACGGGACTGGCACCACAAGGTCTTCAGTTCCAAACTGAGTCTAAAACCCTGGCTTTCTGTAAGTAGTTTTTCAGAAATGGAAGTCTCTCTTCTCCATGTTCTTGGAGACAGAATACACATATCTCATTTGTAGTGCAGCAGTCTTCCTTGCCTTGTCGCACCTAGCCACTGGCCTCCATTTCAAATATCCTATCCACCTGCTCAATTGCATCTTAGAGATATCTTTATAAATCGAAGGGAAATGAAAGCTACTCAAACTCTTGAGCAGGCTGAAAACACAGGCACAGTGCTAGACTTCCCCTCACAAGCTGCTGGCTGGAGCTCTGTTCTAGTTTATCTTCAATAGCTGTGACAAAACTCTCCAACTAATGCCAACCTGAGGAGGAAAGGGTTTATTAACCATACATTTCCGTGATCACATTTCATTACTGACAGAGCCCAGGGTAGCTGGGCTCTGTCAGTAATGAAACTCAGGGCAGGAACTTGGAAGCAGGAGCTGAAGCAAAAGCCATGGAGGAAAGCTATTTATTGGCTTGCTCCCTTGGCCCATACTTGACCTGCTTTCTTTCTTTCTTTCTTTCTTTCTTTCTTTCTTTCTTTCTTTCTTTCTTTCTTTCTTTCTCTTTCTTTCTTTATTTCTTTATTTATTTATTTATTTTATGTGTATGAATGTACTGTCTGCATGTAGGTTTGTACACCCATGTCATGCAATGCCGGGGAGGTCAGAAGAGGGCGTGAGATTCCCCTGGAACTGGAGTTCTCCTGGAATTGGAGTTACGAACAGTTCTCAGCCACGATGTGGGTGCTGCAGATTTAACCTGGGTCCTCCGCAAGAGCAGTCATCACTCTTAAATGCTAGGCCATCTCTCCAGCCCTGGCCTGCTTTCTTATACAACTCAAGAAAACCTTCCCAGGGGTGGCACCACCCACAATAGGTGGGGCCTCCCATAATGCTCAACAATCAAAACAATACACCACAGAAGTGGCCACGGACCAGTCCAATGGAGGAAATTCCCCAATTAAGGCTCCCTCAGTCCAGATGTGTCAAGTTGACACCAAAGCTATCCCACACAGTTGATCCCTTGTGAACTTGACATGCAAAATACATTACTATGACAAATAAATTGCTGTATTTTGGCTAACTGGATGGTCTTAACTATCCATTCCATTTCTTGCCCCCAAGATATGATGTTAAAATTAATATCACAATATAAGAGAGTACACACTTAAAAGCCTCAGAGTCCTTAAAAAATCTAAACATGGGGCTGGAGAGATGGCCTGGCAGTTAAGAGTGCCAGCTACTCTTACAGAGGACCCGGGTTTGATCCCCAGCTGCCACATGGGCTGAGAACCATCTTTAACTACAGTTCCAGGGGACTCCGACACCCTCTTCTGACTTCGGCAGCATTGCACCACAAGGGTGCACAAACCTGCATGCTGACAGTACATTCATACACATACACTTAAAAGTTCACAGTCCTTTTAAAAGTTTCTTAACTGTGGGCTCCTGTAAAATCCAAAACAAGTACTGGCTTATTTCAAAGGGAAGAACAAGGCATACCTAAGCAAAACTCTAGTCCATTACAGTAGCTCAAGGCTGGACATCTGGACTCACAATACTCTGGCCTCCAAAGGCCAGCATCTCCACTTCTCCAACTCTGTTGTTCACAGCACACACAGCCCATTTGCCAGGCCCAAGCCTGCTCCATCCACACTTGCTGCTGATATACCTGTCCATTAGGAAGTAGCTAAAGAAAGACCACTGCCACCCCTTATCATTAACAAAAGGCTGGAATGTTAAGTTGCTGGCAGACTCCTAAAATGGGTCACAGTTCTAAAATGGTGGGTCTGTGCTTTGCCCCCACAAGTTCCTCTGCTTGTCAGGAGACCACCCCATCATGAGTTAAGCCACCCAGCCTATGTCATGGAAAGCTATCTGTGCTGGATAGCTTTGGTGTCAACTTGACACACCTGGGTTGAGGGAGCCTCGATTGGGCAATTGGCTCCATTGGATTGGCCTGTGGCCACATCTGTGGTGTATTGTCTTGATTGTTGAGCAGTGACAGTATAAGAAGGCAGGGTGGGCATGAGCCAGAGCAAGCAAGCCAGGAGCAAGCCAGTGGACAGCATTCCTCCATGGCCTATGCTTCAGCTCCTGCCTCCAGGTTCCTGCCCTGAGTTCTTACCTTGGGCTCCCTGAGTGATCAACTGTGACCCAGGAGATGTAAGCTGAATAAACCCTTTCCTCCCCAAGTTGGTGTCAGTCAGAGTGTTTTGTCACAGCAATGGAAAGACAAACTAGAACACTATCTAAGCTGATAACTGCCTATAAAGTCTCCTTGACTTCTGCTATTGGTGGCTGCTCTCTCATTATGATTCCAGCAAGAGTCAGTCCAGCAGTCTATTCCCCAGTAAATTGCTGACCCCCAAGATGCCTTGGTATATTGTCTTCACTGAACCCCTTTACTTACAAGAATAATTTGCAATTGCTCTACCGGTCAAATACTAACATAAGATTAGAATATGGATTACTCGCTGTCAAAATAAATTAGTCTTGAAGTACCTTAGTCTCCAATTAAGAAAGTAAAGAAAATATTTTTTACATGTTTAATCTGTTCAAATCATACAAAATTTTGTTTCAACACAATACTTTTATGTTTTATGCTAATCTTTATGTTCTCAACTACTGATACATAGACAACAAATACACTATGAATTTCTCTCTTCTGAAAAAGTTGTTGTATTACTAATTTGTCATCTTCAACAGTTTTTATTGCATTTAATTTTTATTTATAAGTGACTAGGCTTAACCTACTTCTTTTTCTCCAATTATTATGTTTCTATTTTTATCATATAACAAAATTGCTTCTGAGTATTTTCTTAACTTTGATTTTCCAAAACTAGACCCTAAAGTAAGAATAAAATCATCACAATTTATATATATGTTTACTATTTTTCAATATATATGTCAGTTTACAATATTTGCCAGTCCACCCTTTGAAAGAAGAATGCACAAGAAATAAATTCATTTGAAGATCTGTATTTTACTCAATAGCTCACTAGTAGGAAAGAATTTTGTTTGAAGAATTTTTAGAAAAAATATCTTGTCTTTTTTCTTCTTCTTTGCAGATTAAATTTGATTCAAAGAAACATGGTGCAGAAACTGTAAATTACCTCATTATAGGAAGCAGTAGAAACTCTTGAAGATTTGTCGAAGGTCCATCATATATACACATTCTTAAGGTAATGCACAATATTGATAGGTGTCTTGGGAAATAGTTATGTATTAGACCCAATGGAGACTTTTCATCTTTTTCATTTGGTTGCATTTTTGATTAATTAACCAGAAACCTTCTTATCTGTTTTCAGAATCTTACTGGTATGCTTCCATCTCTTCCCTATCCAAAGGCTATGTTACAAACTTCAGACTAGCTATTATAACATGATCAAAATGTTGTCTTATGTACGTAATATGCTCAGGTGCTCTTAATGAATGATATTTGAACAAATAATGTCAAAGGCTCCTGAACTGACTTTGTTTAAGGAAAAACAAATAGAACAAACTTTTCAGGACACCTTACAGATGAAACAGATGAAAATGTGATAGTGGAATGTTTACTTCTTTGCTCACAGAACAAGGACATAAAAATAGCTCAGAAGCTGGCTCAGTAGATAATGTTTCTGTCTGATACTCCAGAAAGCATAGAACACTGGGCACAGAAGCATTCCAGCCAGGTAGCCTGCCTTATGTGGCAACAAACAATAAAGAAGAGACTATGTCTCAAGTAAGGTTGAAGGCTAGGACTCACACTCAAGATTTTCTTCTGACCTATGCACAAACATACAAACAGACATGGATACAGTCACATACACACACAAACATACACACTAATTTGTGTGTACACCATAGCAGGCACATGACTGTAAAAACATATAAACTTACACAAATGTGTACATATACATACATATACATATACACAAAATATACAGATTACAAAGCACTCCATGATAAACATGTGAAGCAATAACTATGCTTCATTAGATTTAAAGATTATAATAATATTCATCTATCAAAACATGATACTAAATGTGTGGAAATGAAAACAATTATCCTGAATGAGGTAATCTATACCCAAACGAACAAATGCAGGATGTTCTCTCTCATATGCAGATGTGAGGTTTGAAATCTTATATATGCTTGTTTTAATTTGAAAACCCAGATAAGATAGGAAACTAATGAAAAACCATATCAGGGCTTCCTGGGAAGTAGAATGCAGTGACATTAAGGGTAGAAAGGGAATAATGAAATAGGAAGGGTTAATCGTGGGGGATATGGGGGATAGGAGATTAGGGCAGAGAAAAAAATATGGGGCAGGATAACCAAAACTAATTTATGATTTATTTTTAACTAATTAATTAACTAATTAATGATTTATTTTAAATCATTTGGATACATGCCCAGAAATTGGATTTCTAAGCATTTTTAATGTTTCTTCTTAAGGAAACAGCCATACTGGATTTCAAGATGGTTATATCTTGCTTACATTCCTACAAACTGTGCACAAGTTTTAACTTTCCTTTATATAGCACCATTAATAAGTCATCTTTTAAAAAGATATTTAATTTTAAAAAAGATATTTAAATTGAGAAAGATCAAAGGACTCTGAAGTGCTGGTTCGGCAAGGCAAAATTGCCTTGACATTTGGGAGGCTCAACACCCGCCATGGAAATCCCTGCTTGGGCTTCAGACAGGGTCACAGACTCTGAGGTGCCTGTATGGCAACTCAGATCTGCCTTGGCACTTGAGGAGCTCAACTCCTGCCCTGGAAGTCCTGGTTGGGCTTCAGACAGGCACACAGAATCTGAGGTGCCAGTACAGCAAGGCAGAACTGTCTTGGCCCTTGGGGGGCTCACCACCCGCCCCAAAAGTCCCAGCTTGGGCTCCAGACATGCGCATGGACTCAGTGTGGTAGCAGCAAGGCAATGCAGAACTGTCTTGGCCCTTGGGGGGCTCACCACTCGCCCCAGAAGTCCCAGCTTGGGCTCCAGACAGGCTCATGGACTCAGTGTGGTAGCAGCAAGGCAATGCAGAACTGTCTTGGCCCTTGGGGGGCTCAACATCCACCCCAAAAGTCCAGGGTTGGGCTTCAGACAGGTATATGGACTCTGACTTGCTGGTATGGCAAGGCAGATCTGCCTTGGTCCTTGGAGGGCTCAACACCTGCCCCAGAAGTACAGGCTTTGGCTTCAGACAGGTGCAGGGACACTGAGTTGCCAGTATGGCAAGGCAGAATTGCCTTGACCCTTGGGGGCCCATTGGCATGAGGGCCAAAATTACAATGCAATCCCCACCTCCACCCCACCAACTTAGTGGAGCTGTGGTGCAGAGGAACTAACGGGTGCAGATTAGTGATTACAGTCTGTGCAGCCAACATTGAGGTGCCAGAATCCAAGGAAACAAATAAACAGACAAATCCACATGCCAAAGATACAAAGAAAACACAACATGGGAAAAGCTCATAATAAATCCAGATCAAACTTGACCAACCCTACAGAAGATCCCTACAATGAGATCTCTGAGGAAAGAAGCCAAGACATGAACCTTAGAAATAAAACTGTAGACATATTCAAAGAAATTAGAGGAATAAGGGAAGTGAATGAAAATCTCAAGGACCTTGAGGGAGATAATGGCAAACAGTGGAAAGAACTAAAGGGAGAAATGACAATCTCCCAAAAGAAGTGGAAATGCTGAAAAGATACCAGGACGAAGTGAAAAAAAGAAAATGACCAATGAATCAAAGAGCTATAAGATGGGAATGACAGGCTCCTGAGGGAAGTGGAAAATCTAAAGAAATTAGAGGATGAAATGAAAAAGGAAATTGAACATTCATCCAATCACCAGGAAAGGATGGAAAAAAGCCTCAGAAGCATAAAGGAAGAAGCATTAAAAAGAATTTCAGACCTGCACAATAATAAAGAGCAACTAGAATCCTCAAGTAAAGATTATGAAAAATTAAAAACAAAACACGAGTGGAAGAACCAGGAAATGTGGGACACTGTGAAAAGACCAAACTTTAATATCATAGGAATAGAGGAAAGAGAAGAATCCCAAGACAACAATACTGACCAGATCTTCAACAACATAATAGAAGAAAATTCCCCAAAATGAAAAAGGAAAACCACATACAAATACAAGAAGCACATAGAACAACAAATAGACAAGACCAGAAAAGAAACTCCCCATGCTGTATAATTAATAAAACACTAGATGCTCAACACAAAGACAAAATACTCAAAGCCACAAGAGAAAAACAACAAGTTACATATAAGGGGAAACCCATCAGAATTACAGCTGACTTCTCAGTCCAAACTATGAAAGCTAGAAGAATGTGGACCAAACTATTCCCTGGGCTAAATGATTTTATTTTATTCTTTTTTTCACATAAATTTATTTTATTTTTTTAATATATGACATTACCTTGTTTTTTTATTGATGCTTTGTGTATTTCATACATCATTTTCCAAATCAGTTCAGGCATATATCCCCTTCCCTTCCCCCCGCCCTACCCCTACCCATCCCAGATTATGCATTCCGCCATAACTTTTCTGCATCTTTCACTGCTTTTTGTTTTGTTTTCATTTTTTTTTAACAATAAGTGATAATTTGTGAGTACAAGCATCCTTCATGTAAAAACAATTTGCGAGCAGTTGTGCCCAAACCCACACAGCTCATGGGTCCGACCATCCAGCAAGGGGGGCTTGTATGTTCAATCAAGTTGATCGAATGACTGTCCAGTCTATATTGTTGTAGTTTCACCATTCACCCCAATCACAGCCCTTACATTCTACTGTGCCCCCTCTTCCGCAGATTGTTCCCTAGGCTTAGAAAAGGGGCACAGTGGATGAGAAGCAAAACAGTCTACTTTCTCTGGAGCTGTTGTCTTGGTTTCTAGTCAATTCTGGCTGTTTTCTTTCATTGTCTGCCAGCTTGTCCAGGCATAACATTTCAATCCTACTAAAGAAGCACATGCAATTAGATATATAGGTATTTAAACAGTACTAATTGTTATGGTAGGTTACTTTGGTATAGACACAGATGCTTGGATGGTATGTTAATCCATGAATTACAGTTTCTTCTGTTATGTATGACAGTTACATATAAGGGGAAACCCATCAGAATTACAGCTGACTTCTGAGTCCAAACTACGAAAGCTAGAAGAACGTGGACCAAACTATTCCCTGGGCTAAATTATTTTATTTTTTTCACATGAATTTATTTTTATTTTTTTAACAAATCTAGACCCGTGTTCCCGCCCATTCCCCCACCCTGCCAGAGCTCTTGCATTCTGCCAAACATGCTTTTCATCTCTTTCTCAGTCTTTCTCAATATTTTCCATGAGGAAGTTGACTGTTTTGAGCAGTTCACTGTTTCAGTCAGTTCTTTGTTGCAGTCCTTTCTGTTGTTGTTGTTGTTGTTGTTTCCAATATGCATTACGCCCAACTGCTTTGGACAAAAGCTCAGGGGGGCCCACACAAGAAATACTTACAAAACTAGGTAATTGGCAATAGCTACCACAGTCATGCAGGGATACCATTTCGTCGTTTGTTTTTCTGGGACTTGTTTAACTCACTCCCCTATGATGTCCTCTAGTCCAGCCATTTTCCTGCAAAACTACTGATGTCATCTTTCACTTACTGCTGTCATAGAACTCATTGTTGTAGATGTATCCACATTATTCTCTATCCCACTCGTCAGCGTATGGGAAGGCTTTAGGTTGGTTCCAGCTGCTTGCCTATTGATGAAGAGAGCGGACAACAAACAAGCGTTGCCAGGTTAATCTTGTACAGTTTGACGATTTTGGGGTCCTTATATCAACTAGAGTGGTAGGTCAATGATATGGGTGCAAGTTTCTTTCCAGGTTTTAAGAGTTTCTCACACTGTTTCCATAGTGGCTGTACGAGTTCACATTCCCACACAGCAGTGAAAGAGTGTTCCCCTTTCCCCAAACCTCTCCACCATTTTGGTAAATTATTGTTCTGATCTAGCCGTATCTATGGAGTAAGATGTCTATCTCTATTCTTTCTCTCTTTAAAGTGGTTCTCATTTGCATTTCCTTTAATTAGTGATGTTGAAACTTCTTGAGTGTTTGTTTCTCTAGACATCTTAATTCCTCACTGTGAGTCTCTGTCAGTTTTTGATCATCTATTGATGGGTTCATGTTTGTTTTCTTTTTCCTTTGCTTTTTGAGTAGTTTTATATTTTCTGGAAATCAATGCTTTGTCAGATGTATCCGCAGTAAAGGTTCCTCCCACTCTGTGGGATTTTCTCTTCCCTCTCTTCATTGCTTCATTTTTGATGTACCGACATCTTTGAGTTTAATGAGGACGGTTTCATGGCAGAATTCTATTAAAAACATTTCAAAAAGACCTATAACCATTATTACTGAAATGTTTAGAAGGATACATAACAGAGGGGATTCCCAACATTCCTTCTGTTGAAGCCAGCATCACTTTTACCAAAACCAGGCAAAGATCGAACTAAAAAGGGAATTATAGACACACGTCCTAACAATAAACAGATGCCATTTTAACACAGATACTGGCACATCCGCATACAGAGCCACATCACAGAGATCACTCCACGATGACCAAGTTGGATTGCATGCCAGAGAGCAGGCGATGCGTCAACAATGAAATCCCATAAAACATCATCCAATCACATAAAAGGGGACTACGACCAAGAAAAACATCACCAATCATCTCAATTGATGCTTGAAAAAGCCTTTTTGACAAAATCAGCACCCTTCATGCTTAAAGTGCTAGAAGAATTGGATTGGAGGGACCATTCCCTCAATGTAATCAAATCCATATAAGCAAACCCACATGCCAAATATCATCGCAAATGGGGAAATGACAAAACATTGCTTGTAAAGGTAGGAACTCTGGGCAAGGCTGCCCCCTGTCACACTCCTCTCCTCATATTATAGTGCTTGAAACTTGCTAGAGCGCACTATATGGAAGAAGAAGGAATTAAGGCAGTTACTAATTTGGAAAAAGAGGAAGTCAAACTTTTTTTTTCTTTTATTTGCTAATGTATGTTTTTTACTAAGGATCGCAAAATATACTAGAGAAATCCTAGAAACTATTAACAGCTTCAGCAAAAGTGGCCAGGTACAAAATTAACCTAAAATCAATGGCTTCTTTACACCAGAAACAAGCAACTGGAGAAAGAATTCAAAGAGACCTTCCCACTCACAATAGCCTCAAAAACAATAAGATACCTAGGAACAAACCTAACCAAAGACACCAAAGACCTCTACAACAAAAATTTTAAACCCTTAAAGAAAGAAATTGAAGAAGACCTCAGAAGATGGAAAAACCTCCCATGCTCATGGATTGGGAAAATTAACATTGTAAAAATGTCCATTTTACCAAAACTCTTGTATAGATTTAATGCAATCCCAATCAAAATCCCCAAGAGTTTCTTCACAGGCTTGGAAACAAAAGTTCTTAAATTCATTTGGAAAAACAAAAGACCCCGAATAGCTAAATCAATCCTGAGTGAAAAGATCTACACAGGAGGGATCTCTATACCAGATTTTAAACTATACTACAGGGCTATAGTCATAAAAACAGCCTGGTACTGGCACAAAAACAGACCTGTTGACCAATGGAACAAAACCGAAGATCCAAATCTGAGCACATACAATTTCAGCCATCTCATATTTGACAAGGGGGCCAAGAAACCACAATGGAGAAAAGACAGCATCTTCAGCAAGTGGTGTTGGCAAAACTGGATCACCACTTGTAGAAGAATGAAATTAAACCCCTACCTCTCACCCTGTACAAAAGTCAACTCCAGATGGATTAAAGACCTCAACGTGAAACCCCAAACTCTGAAGGTGATAGAAGAAAAAGTTGGCAGCAGACTACAAGACATAGGCATAGGAAAAGACTTCCTAAATCAGACAGCAGCTGCACAAGAATTAAGGTCGACAATTGACAAATGGGACCTCATTAAACTCAAAAGCTAAATGATTTTAGATGTCAACCAAGTCTACTTTATCCAGCAAAAATGTCAGTTATAGTTGAAGAAGAAAGAAAAAAAAATCTTTCACAACATGACCAAGATGAAAGAATACATATCTAAGAAACCGACACTTCAGAAAATCCTTGAAGCAATCCAAAGAAAAGCAGAAAGGAGCAACTATCCCTAAGCAATTAAAGCAAGAAAGCCACAAAATCATAACATAGTAAATACAAAAGAAGACCAGGAATGCAAATAAAAATAAGGTGAAAGGAAGTGACACACACCTCTCAAGAATAACCTTAAATACTAATGGTCTAAACTCCCCAATCAAAAGACATAGACTAGAAGAATGGATTAGGAAACAAAATCATTCTATATGTTGTCTACAAGAAACCCATCTCACCCTCATAGACAGACACCACCTTAGACTGAAAGGATGGAAAAATCATTCCAAGTGAATGGTATCAAGAAACAAGGCAGAAAGGCTATCCTAATGTCAAACAAAATAGATCTCAAAGTGAAACAAATCAGAAGTTCAGAAGAGACAAAGAGGGCCATTACATCCTTGTCAAAGGAACATTGAACTATGAAGACTTCACAATACTAAATGCCTATGCACAAAACTCTGGTGCACCTATCTTTATAAACACTACTTTGCATTACCTCAAGACACAGATTAATCATAACACACTAATAGTAGGAGACTTCAACACCCCATTAAGCCCCTTGGATAGATCAACTGGACAGAAAAATGAACAGAGAGACATCAGAACTGAACAATTCAATAAACCTGATGGACCTCACAGACATCTACAGAATATTCCACCCAAACACTAGGGAATATACTTTCTACTCAGCACCTCATGGAACATTCTCCAAAATCCACCACATACTGGGGCACAAAAGAAATCTCAACAAATACAAAAAGATGGAAATTATTCCATGCATTCCATCAGACCACAGTGCAATAAAGCTCAATACAAACACTAGAATAAACCCAACTAGCTACAAGAACATGTGGAGACTAAACAACACCATGAATAATGAATAATGAATGGGTCAGGGAAGAAATAAAGTATGAAATAAAAGTATCCATGGAACTAAACAAAAGAGACAACAAAACAAAACAAAACTTGTGGGCTACTTTAAAAGCAGTCTTGAGAGGGAAATTTATAGCCCTAAGTGCCCACATCAAAAAGCAGAAAAGGAACAAATAAATGCCCTAACACTAGAGCTAAAAGCACTTGAGAGACAGCAACAAATGAACCCTAAACCCAAAAGACAGGAAAAAAAATCACAAAAATCAGGGCAGAAGTCAATGACATAGAAACAAAGAAAACAATACATAGAATCAGTGAATTCAAAAAAAGGTTCTTTGAAAAGATAAACAAAATTGACAGACTTCTAGCCCAGTTAACCAAAAAAAATGAAAGAGAAACTCCAAATCAATAGTATTCGTGATGAAAGGGGAAACATCCCAACAAAGTAAAGATCCAGAAAACCATATACGGGAATACTTCAAAAACCTGTACTCCACTAAATTTGAACACCTAAGAGAAATGGGTAAACATTTGAAATCCTGGGAATGAACAAAATGTAACCAAGAAGAGATTGACAGTTTAATCAGACCCATAAAATTTGAGGAAATTGAGGATGTCATAAAAAATTTCCCAACTGATAAAAGCCTGGGCCCAGATGGATTCACAGCAGAATTCTATAAAACATTCAAAGAGGTCCTACAACCATTAATACTCAATCTGTTCAGAAGGATACAGAGGGAATTCTCCCAAATTCCTTCTATGAAGCCAGCATAACACTAATAACAAAATCAGGAAAAGATACAACCAAAAAAGAAAGCTATAGACCCATCTCATTAATGAACATAAATGCAAAAATTCTCAACAAAATACTTTCAAATCGCATACAGACCCAAATAAAAAAAGATCATTCATCATGAGCAAGTTGGACTCATACCAGAGATACAGGGAGGTTTCAACATACATAAATTAATAAATATAAAACACATAAATGGACTGAAAGACAAAAACCACACAGCCATCTCAATTGATGCAGAAAAAGCCTTTGACAAGATCCAGCATCCCTTCATGATTAAAGTTCTAGAGGGAATCAGACTGACGGGAACATTCCTCAACATGATCAAAGTCATATATAGCAAACCCACTGCCAACATCATCCTAAATGGAGAAAAATTGGAACCATTTCCCTTAAAGGCAGGAACCCAGGAAGGCTGCCGCTTATCATCACTCCCCTTCAACATAGTGTTTGAAATGCTTGGTAGAGCAATAAGACAAGAGAAGGAAATTAAAGGAGTACTAACTGGAAAAGAAGAAGTTAAGCTATCCATTTTTGCAGATGATATGATAGTTTACCTAAGGGATGCTAAAAACTCCACCAGAAAACATCTAGAAATGATTAAGAGTTTCAGTAAAGCGGCAGGATACAAAATTAACCTGGAAAAATCTGTAGCTTTTCTTACAACAACAATAAATAAGCGGAGAAGGAATATAAGAAGAACTTCCCACTCACAATAGCCTCGAATATAATAAAATACCTGGGAACAAACCTAACCAAAATACCAATGATCTCTACAACAAAATTTTTAAATCCCTGAAGGAGATTGACAACGACATCAAAAGATGGAAAGACCTCCCATGCTCATGGATTGGAAAAATTAATATAGTAAAAATGCCCATTGTACCCAAATTGATATACAGATTCAACACAATCCCAATCAAAATCCCCATGAGCTTCTTCACAGATTTGGAAAAAAAACCTTTAATTCATATGGAAAAACAAAAGACCCCAAATAGCTAAAGCAACCCTGAGTGAAAAATGCAATACAGTGGGGATTGCTCTACCAGAATTCAAGCTATATTACAGGGCCATAGTCATAAAGACAGCCTGGTACTGGCACAAAAACAGACCTACTGACCAATGGAACAAAATTGAAGATCGAATCTTGAGCTCATACAATTTCAGCCACCTAATATTTGACAAAGGGGCAAAAAAACCTCAATGGAGGAAAGATAGCATCTTCAGCAAGTGGTGCTGGAAAAACTGGATCACCATTTGTAGAAGAACAAAATTAAACCCCTATCTCTCACCCTGTACAAAAATCAACTCCAAGTGGATCCAGGATCTCAGTGTACAACCCAAAACCCTGAAGGTAATAGAAGAAAAACTTGGTAACAACCTCCAAAACATAGGTGTAGGAAAAGACTTTCTAAATCAGACAGCAGCTGCACAGGAAATAAGGTCAATAGTCGACAAATGGGACCTCATCAAATTCAAATGCTTCTGTACAGGGAAAGAAACAATCAAGGAAGTGAAGAGAAAACCCACGGAGTGGGAGGAAATCTTCACCAGTGATTCATCTGACAGAGTGTTAAAGTCAAGAATACATAGACTACTCAAAGAAGTAAGAAAACAAATAACCTACTCAAAAGATGGAGTAAAGAGCTGAACAGAGACTTCACCAGTGAAGAAGTAAAGATGGTTGAGAAATATGTTAAAAATTTTTCAACATCATTAAAAATTAAGGAAATGCAAGTTAAAACCACTCTCAGATATCATCTCACTCTGATACAACTGGCTAAGATCAAGAACACAAAAGACACCAAATGCTGGGGAGGTTGTGGGAAGAGGGGAACACTCATCTACTGCTGGTGGTAATGTAAACTTGTACAACCATTATGGAAAGCATGTGGAGAACACTTAAAAGACTCAAAATGAGCCTACCACCTGACCCAGCCATACCACTCCTGGGTATATAACCACAAGTCTCATCTTACCACAAAGATACATGCATATCCATGTTTATTGCAGATCTCTTCACAATAGAGAAGAGCTGGAACCAACCCAAATGTCCCTCACCTGATGAGTGGATGACAAAAATGTGGTAAATCTACACAATAGAGTACTACTCAGTGATAAAGAAAGATGACATCATGAAATGTGCAGGTATATGGATAGAACTCGAGGCCATTATGCTAAGTGAAGTAACACAGTCCCAGAAAAACAAGCAGCCAATGGTCTCTCATTTGTGGATGCTAACACCAGGTCCCCAGATGAAGAGCAAGCTGAACAACATTATTTTTATACTTCTATTTATCTGAAAGCAAATATGTTGTTATAATGTAAATCTCTTAACGGGCTCTAGAATTAATCCATCACTTAATTTCAGACTTTGTAATTACTGTATATGAGTGGAAAGTATGTATTTAGGTTTTAGAGTAATATAAAATTAAAGGAGGAAAATGTGAAAAATATTTTTAGTTTCATGAGGCCACATTTATCGATTGTTGGACCTAATGCTTGCACTGTATGAATCTTATTAAGGAAGTCCTTTCCTTTGCCTATAAATACAATGTATTTCTTACTTTCTCTTCTGATTTAGGATATCTGGTCTTATGCTGAAGTCCTTACTCCATTTGGAGTTTTCATTTTTGGAGGTTGATAGATAGGGATATTGTTTCATTCTTCCACATTCCCTTCTTAATGTGACCAGCACTATTTGTGGAACAACTCTCCTCCAATGTATATTTTTGGCAACTTTGCCACAAGTTAGGGGGCTGTTATTCGTGGATTTAAATCTAGCTCTGGGATTCTATNCCTGCATGTATGTAAGTGCACTTGTGTTGTTCAGTGCTTGTGAAGATCAAAAGATGACATTCAATCTCCTGGAACTGGAGTTATGGAAAGTTTGTAGATGTCATATGGGTGTTTGCAAATGAGCTCCTGTCCTCTGCCAAGAGCAGCCAGATAAGGGGGTGGTTTGGTTCATCCTCACTGTCAGTATGATTAGATTTGAAATAACCTAGAATACATGCTTCTGGGTGTGTCTATAGTGTGTGACCATCTGTTGCAAAAATAAACTTCTTTGATGAGTGGTGTATGGGATACTTGTCTGAAAATATAAGGATCCATGTTTAATGTCTAGGGTTTTACAGTACAAAATGAGTTCTCATTGAGTGGGCCTTAATTCCAATTAAACAGCTGTTAATTACCTGCAAGATAAATGTGCCAGTACTGCACCAACAGCTGGGGAGATAGTTTGGCTATTAAAGTCTAAAGCTAACCCTGGTCACTTTTTAAATGAAGTTTTAAAAGAAGTTAGTTAGGTTAGAAAAAGTTATCAGGACACATCATATAACCTGTGGAAAGCACGGATCCAAAAATGTTAAATGCAAATCTATTTTATTCAAAAGCATAAATGAAACAAGAAGTTCAAGCCACAGCTGAGAATTTATTGGCAATTGATAGCTGCTTGGAGAGAGAAGAATCAGTTTTCTTTAAAGGTATGATATTTGGTAAGTTGATCAGACTCCAAAGAATAGATCCACATACAAGAGAATTTAGGAGAAAGAGATTAACCTCCCTGATAGACCTTTAAAAAATTAGAAAAGAGTTGAAATTTAAGATGATATTATGGTCTAAATGGATATAGTAGAGGGTTTATGTATATGATAAAATACATTGTATGCAATTCTCAAAGAATCAATGAATTTTTATTAAAAAAGAAACCCCAGGATAACTCAGGGGCATCTGTAGTAGGAGCTCCTTTTATTTTGCTAATTTTCAAGGGCTATTCTTCACAATGAAAGTTTTGGAAATCAGAAGCTACTTTTTCTGCAAATTTTTAAAGCTTATGTTAATTTCTTGAAAACACATTAGAGAATGTCCTTTGCTCTATTGCAATACTAAATGGTCCTCTATTGTAAACTGTGAGCAGGTGAAAGGAATCTCAATAAATGTACAGCCTCAGAAAACTAAATCCTTTCTCCCCCAAACAGGGCTCATTTGATTTATTTAAGACCTGTTTCCAAAGCGTTACTCCATGAGTACCAAGTTCCCGACTGGGAAAATACTGCTTGATAATATGGAGCCTCTAAATTCTGCAGAAATTTTAAGGACTATAAAGAAATTATTGAAGTAATGATTAAGAGATTCATCAGGCAGTAATTTTAATATGCATTTTAAGCAGAAAATAGGAACCTATTTAAAAGTATTTAATGTATATGCTAAGATAATTCTTCAACAGTCTCATTTATTTAAAGCTAAGTATCATGGGTTCAAGAAAGGATGTACAACTCTATAGAATGTACTGGAATTTAATGTTTTCATTTCTAAAATTAACAACGGCCATTTAAAGTTTACAATATGCTAAATGCATAACACATATAAAACTGCTATAAGAAATATAACATAACTTTAATAAAAGATTCAACGAGTGGGCAGAAATTATTTGACACAATGATATGGCTGATATTTGCTTAATTTTATTTAGTAACAAATAAATTCATTTTGAGAAGTGCATACAATATGTTCAAAGATTGCAATTACAACAGAAATCTTTAAAGAGTGGTCAAACAAATCTGTCACATTATTGAATTCTTTTAGAAATTGAAAACTGAATTGAATAATTCCATAATACTTATGGAAATTTTGGTTCCAATTGTTTAAAATGATCAAAAAGATCTTATTATAAATCCCTGGTTGGTCTGGTACTGGTTCTGCTTCTATCTCACACTCCTGACTGCTGAGGTTTCAGAAATGCTCTATCATTCTGGGGAGATTTCAGTAATTTTTATACTGCAAAAAATGGTAATTTTCAGATGATTTCACCTACTGATTCTACTTAAATCACATAACGAAAGATAATCTTGTATAAAATGAACCCATTTAGATATTAAATGGTAAACATTAGAGAAAGAGGCTTCTTCATTTCTGAATATAGTTACCTGAGTTTGAACTATAAAAGCACTGCATATAACGACATTTACATCAGGGTCTTTGAGAGATTTCTCATTTTATTTTCTGTATTAGCCTTTATTGTGTCATAAAATTAAGAAAAATCGCAACTTAAAACATACTTCTTAGTCACAATAGTTTAAAATTCTTGTTGCAGGTAAATGACTGTTTTCTCTGTGGCTTCACAAGCTATAGTCAAAGTGTAGACTGGACTGTGTTAACATCTGATGTCTTAGCTAAATCACAATTCTTTTCCAGGTTCAACTGGGTTTTGGAGCAATTCGGTTCTTCTGGCTGGTAAATTAAAGGGTTCTTTGTTGGCTACAGGATAACTTCATACTGTAGAGAGCTTCTCCCAGTTCCTACACAACAGTTTGAGCCTTTGCCATGCGATTTTACAACATGGTCATTTATTTCAAGTGATTAATATCAGTCGCTAAAGTAGTTTTATAAAGCCTTTTTGTTCATTTGTTTGAGGTTGGTCTCAGACTGGCTTATTATAATTTGAACATCTAATTCTCTTGACTCTATCTCTGGCATATTGTAATTAAAGGTATGCAACAACAAAGTTTTTAAAAAATATATTATTTTTATTTTATGTGTATGAGTGTGTTGCCTGCATGGGTATAATTGCACCCATAACATACAATGCTTACAGAAATCAGAAGAGGGTATAGGATCCCTTGGAACTGGAGCACAGTTGTTAGGCACCATGTGGGTGCTGGGAATGGAACCTGGGTCCGCTTCAAGAATAGGCAGAGCTCTAAAATGTTGAGCCACCTCTCCATCCCCACTATTTTTACTGATTTACATCCCCAGCCCTGAAATTTAGAAGCTTATATATTGTGATATACGATTGATGCTCTTCCACTTGTGTCCTATTTTGTTGTGTGGAATTAAATCACCATTCCATTTCAATCCATAATCAACATTAGAGAGCTATATCAAGATGAGATCCCAAGGAGGCAAATATTATTGGTGAACTTAAGAAGTTTGTCAACCACATTGGCCCAACTGCATTTCCCTTCTATTCAATTATAGCCCCAGTTTTGCCAAGTGACTCAGTATTGATCATTTATTGTACAAAAAATAATTAAATAATTTGCTTTTAAAATAGCAAAAATTTATCTCATGTTTTATTGGGGGGTAATAACCCAGACCTAATTTAGCAAGATCCTTTTTCTCAGAAGCACTCACAAGGGTGCAGTCAAAAAACTTCCAATTATCTTCAGATTTGCCTGGGATGAATCCATTTTTATTCTCACTCTTGATTGTTGACATATTCAGTTTCTTACAGTATACTAGACTGAGGGACTGGAGGCCTCTTTCAATTTCTAGTCATGTGAGTATAATTACTATGAGATAGCCATATCCATTAATGTGAATAATTAAGAAAGAAGCATAAAAACAAGCACTGCAAAATCAATTAATTTTTATATCTTTTTTTAATTTTTTTTATTATTTATTTATTTATTTTTGTATGTGTATGAATGTACTGTCTGCATGCAGGCCTGTGCACCCGTGTCGTGCAATGCCGCGGAGGTCAGAAGAGGGTCTTGGATTCCCCTGGAACTGGAGTTCTCCTGGAATTGGAGTTACAGACGGTTCTTAGCCGCCATGTGGGTGCTGGGGATCGAACCCGGGTCCTCTGCAAGAGCGTCGTTGCTCTTAACCGCTAGGCTATCTCTCCAGCCCCAATTTTTATATCTTAATCTTGGATATAGTACCCTATTACTTTACCTTGTCCTCTCTGTTAGAAGGAAATCAATAGATCCAGCTAACACTCAAGAAAAGGGACAGTAATTACACAAGGATATGATTTCTAGGAATTGAAGCCAATTTTAAAAATGTCCTACAATTCCCCCTCTTACTCAGTATTATTTGGGACTAAATTCTGTGTAGTCTAAGATTGTTCATGACATTTCTTTGCATTGAATACTTAACTCTAAGCTGGACAATTACATGAGGAAACTAACATAGAGCACTATGGCTTATCTCTTATTCTTTTAGTTCAGTTCTATATAAGGCAGTAGAAGCCATTTGTGACCATGAAATGCATCTAGAGTTAAAGGCAAAATCAATATGAAGTGATTACCAGAAGAACTTGTGCTCCTAGTGATATTGTTTAGCCATATCTCACTTATGACCATTATAATGCAGGGCTTTGTATAAAGTAAGACATTATTAGTTCCAAGGTGAAGCTAGTTCTCAGCCAACATGGAGGATAAGACCAGGGTCAAGATGCACAACAACCTTGAATTATTAAAAGGTCAATGTCCATTTTGGGTATTATACTATTTCCAGAAACCATGGAGTGTATGGATTTTAGAAATATGGTCCAGGAGACATTCAACACCCCCATCAGGACCAAAGATTTGGGGGAACTATTTAGTGTCTGCTGAGTCATCAAGCAAGAGTATAATTGAAGTCATACTGTGAATCCCTATAGATGCAGTTAGTAAGACAATGTATAGCATTTATTCCTTTCTGATGAGTTTGGTTGCTATGAATATGAACCATATATTTATGACAGTAAATCTTCTGGGACACTATCTCAGCTTGTTTTTTATGTAAAAAAGCCTATATATTCCCAGGTGTGGTGATGTACACTTTTAATCCCAGCACTCAGGAGGCAGAGGCAGGCAGATTTCTGTGAGTTCAAGGCCAACCTGGTTTACATAGTGGGTTTCAGGTCAGCTGGGGTTACAGGGAGATCCTGTCTCAAAAAGACTGAAAAAATAGAAAAGCCTATTAGGCCTCAGGCTCCTTTTGTAATCAAAACATATAATTTTAGTTATTCATGAGCCTTCCTTGCCCCCAATCCAGAATAACTTGTATGTGTATGTTATGAAAGTATCAGTACTGGAATCAGTGAATACTATTAAAACCAATGAATTATCCCATTTGTGCAGAAAATAACAGGTGACATTAGATTGATAAATTTTATTTCTGGTTGTATACCTGTTCTGGTCAGTAGGGGGCAGAATGGGATAATCTCATTTCTATTTCGTGTAGTGCTATATGCACTGCATCAATAAGGAGCAAGTCCTTTGTTAAGAAATAGTTCTTAGAGAAATCTGAACAGATCTGTTAGTTCTTAGAACACAATAGATTCACTCCTGGTTTCAACTGACTCCAAAGGATCAGGCTGACTTTGTTCTGGCAGTACAATAATCTGGAATCTCTCCTTTCTGATGAGTTTGGATGATATATAAATACAAACCATATTTTGGGGGGAAGGCAGCAGTTTATTGGGAATCGACTTCTAGGCTGCCTCTTACCAAGATCAAAGAGAGACTGTCAACCAGCAGCAGAAATCAGGCAGCTTTAATATGCAGTTAAGGGCTTGGGTAACTTTCCATGATGTAGGCTGGGCAGCTTAGCTCATGATGTGTTGGTCTTCAGATAGGAAGAGAAACTTGCCTAGGCTAAGCCTGGACCTGCCATGTTTGAGTATTTGGAGCTATGCTGCCATTTTAGGAGTCTGCCAGTGAACCTAAGATTTCAGTCTTTTGTTGATGATAAGGGGTGATGATGGTCTTTCTTTAGCTACTTCCTCTTGGACAAGGGACTTTGAGAAAGAAGGGTGGTCTCAAAAGACTGACATGTCAGTCTGAAGTGTGGAGACTAGGCAGGCAGGCAGTGGTAGAAGACCTGAGGAAATTAGGTTAAGAGCATCTGGTTCACAACTGGTCCCCTGGAACTCAGTTGACCTTGCAGGACAAGAGACCAAAACAAATTGTACATTTAAGCCTTTCTGACCAGATTAGTATAGGCCTCAAAACTGGTTATTAAACATACAAGGTCAGTTACAACAATCTAGTACCTTTAATTACAGTGTAATATGTAGGTAAAACTTAAAGACCCAAACATTTTTGACTAAATATATAGCTTTTTTAAGTTCATCTTTATAGGAATTAATTTGCAGTTTGACTGAGGTTGGACCTTGGAAAATTTAAATTATTTTAGTAGATTTAGGTATTATTTAGTATTATTTAGCAGATTTAGTAGATTTAGGGCTATTCAGATAATATAGGTAAAGTAGGCTTAAGTCAGCAAAATGGGGATTTAACATCATATGTTAAGTAGGCATATCCCAGGAAAGGAATATAAAATATTTTTAAGTTTATTTTAATCAAATGCTGTTATGTTATAAATAAAACCAGTTTTCTATGTTTTCCAGCCCCCCTACCCTGAATTACAGTTTTCAGAAGAAGGAAGATGGTTGTATCAGATACCTGTAGACAGGAAATAAGTTCATCAGGATTCAGACAAAGCTTACTGAAACTTATTTTTTCTTGTTCCATCTGATTTAGGGAGGTGAAACCTGACTCCTGTTGAGCCAAAATATCTTGTTATGAGCAAATAAAATAACAAAATAACATTTGAATCATACAGAGAAACATAAAGCACATGTTTAGTACCTACAGCTAACCCCAATACTTGTCTTCTACATCCATTTAATCTAAGACTATGTAGTACAAGTCAGAAGATTGGACTCTAAAATTTTTAATGTGATAGTTATTATAACAACAACCTTGTATTTTCACAAACCTGTTCAAAACTTTAATAAACTTACTTAAACTTTTGCGTTAATTCTTCACTTCTGGAAGTTTCCAGCCATTGTAAATTTTTATATTTAACTTTATTTTTAGTAAAATGTTTCTCCTTTTTTGGTGGTTTTGAGACAAAGTCACTCTATAGCCCCAGTTGGCCTGGAACTCACTCTGTAGACCAGGCTGGCCTGGAACTCACAGAGATCTGTCTGCCTCTGCCTCCTAAGTGCTAGGATCAAAAGCATGCACCACCACGCCCAGCTCTTTACTAAAGTATTTTTATTTCATACACTTTTAACCTGTCAACCCTTTCATAATTTTAGTACCAGGATATATGACAAATTCACTAACAAATTTACCATTTCTTGTGAGAATTTACTAAGCAATTTATAGATAGATAGATAGATAGATAGATAGATAGATACAGAGACATAGAGACAGAGTTAGACAGAGTTATGTACTAAAAATTAATTTATAATTTTGAGTAATAGGAACCATGCTGTAGAACAAGGATTAAAGAGATACCAGTAAGAATTGAAGACCTCTGGGATTGTCTGTATCTTATCTCCTGGATATGTACCCCTGGTTATACCCCATGATTAACACTAATCATTGGGAGATGCCTGAAATCCCCCTGCCTCTTATATGGAGCAGAAGCATCATGGGCAAAGATATTCAATTTGCTTGGTGTTACCAAGTAGAGATGCCAGACTTCTGCAGGCTATATTGGTCTCTACCATCAGCAATAGGTCAAGCTGTATATCCAGTCCTTTCTTCTTTTCTATTTGCTGACTCCTATTGCTGACCCCATACTTCATGACTGCATGATCCCAACATACCTAAGATGGACATCTAGATGCTCTTTATCCAAATTCAAAGTAGGCATTATAAGAACAAATAGGATTCCACCCTATAGTTATGTATAATACAACTGTCTTCTGGAGACTCATGGGTTAAAAAAAAAGGGGGGGGGGGGATACAGACAGACATGAAACCTTTTCGTCAAAAACCTTGCAATTCAAATCTTAAAACTAACTACGGGAAAAGATTTGTTTGTTCCAACAGGACAAAATGTCACCAACTTAA
>VZQC01001210.1:1036713-1078599 GCA_009823505.1 Rhizomys pruinosus
AAAAAAAAAAAAAAAAAAAAAAATAGGGTCTAGGGACTCCCTTGTGAGTCAAGGACAATGGGGACTTATGTCTAGGGTTTTAGAAGTACTTTTTCCTCCTAACTGGGCACTGGGCTGTTTCCAAGGATCAGTTTATCTTGGATTTAATGAGCCAGGGCTAAAGTCGATCCTTTGCACCACTTGATTCAATCATGACTGTGTGAGTAGAGCCATGAGGGCACATTGCTTTTTGTGGAAAGTCAAGGTGAAATACTTTGTTGGTGGCCTATCACTTGGCAAAGAAAGGATGTGGGGAGGGACCAAACAGGACTCGCCCATTGTAGAAATCAAAGTATATTGGGGGGGGGGGTGTCATTAGCAATGGTATATTGGGTTAGCCAAGTACTGTGGTGCATGCCTGAAATCCCACTCTGGAGGTGGAAGTAAGAGGATTAGGATTTTGAAAAAAAGTGGCTTGCTTTGCCAAGTACAATAGCCTGGCAATCTCAGGCAGAGGGCAACAGAAGCAGGAGTATCATTAGCTCAAGGCTTGCCTGGGCAATTAAGTGAGAACCTGTTTCCAAATAGAAAAGAAGAAAGGGCTGGATATATAACTTGATGATAAACACTTGCACCCCAAGTAAAAATGGTTTAAGGTAGGGGCTGGAGAGATGGCCTAGCTGTTAAGAGCGCCAACTGCTCTTGCAGAGGACCTGGGTTCGATCCCCAGCACCCACATGGCGGCTGACAACCGTCTATAACTCCAATTCCAGGAGAACTCCAGTTCCAGGGGAATCCGACACCCTCTTCTGACCTCCACGGCATTGCACGACACGGGTGCACAAACCTACATGCAGACAGTACATTCATACACATAAATATAATAAAAAAAATTAAAAAAATGGTTTAAGGTAAAGGAAATTTACTGATTCTATATGTATCCATGTTCTAATCTCCTTACTGGAAAAATAAAAGATAAAAGAATGGAAATGTCATAAGTAAAGACAGAAAAACAGATTTCATTAACTACTTTTGTCTTTATTGTGAAGTATATCATCTATGATAAAATATTTGTATATTTGAAAAGTTTAAAGATTAATAAATAATCCTACATTTATTATAATGCTGTTATAATGCATTTACAGGTGTTTAATCTTGCCAGTCATAACTACTATCTTGATTTTGGTATTTCTCTGTTGTTATTTATGGTTTTACTGCACTTATTATGTCTAGGATTTGTTGAACATTTTTAAACTAAAGACTTATAGGCTTAATAAAACTCAGAACATTTTTGGCCAAAAACAATATTGAGAGAAATACTTTTCCTCTAGTTTAATCCATTCCTACTTGGGATTTTCATTATTTGCACCTGAATGAAACTTAATTGACACAGGATGTTTAACAAAGAAATATAGCTTGATTGTTTGAAGAGTCAGAACGTCTACTTTTTTCCTTCTACCGAGTTAAATATCTACAATTATTAGGTTCCAAAATACTAGGATCACCGTTCAAATAAATGGAAAGATTGTATGCAAATTAAGCCTGCTTTGTGTGTTCTGGTGACAAGAACACAAAAACACAGGTGATTGCTTTCAAGTTTATTTCAGTTATTCTGAAATTGGAAATATGTCTCTGTTACACATGGTCACTTTTTTTACTTTTTTAAAAAAATTATTATTTTCTATGTGTATGAGTGTACTGTCTCTGTATGTAGGTTGGTGCACTGGGTCCTCTGCAATAGCAGTTGGTGCTCTTAACCGCTGAGCCATCTCTCTAGCCTCACATGTGGGCACTTTAAAAGGCGGTTTCTAATTCTGTTGGAGGTGTGGCCTGAGCATCTGATTTTTCTAACAAGCTGCCAGTGCTGTTCAGTGTTAAGACTGTATTTTGTTTCAAAAACATGTAGACGGTCCATTGGAAGTAGTTTTTCAAAAGGGAAAAAGTGAGCTTTTGGGTTTTCCCAGAAAATGATTTCAAAACTATGTCTGAATTTGGTTTTCACTTAACTTTCTTTTACTTTGATTCATGGGAGATAACCAGGAGCTTAAACATTAAAAAAAAAAAAAATAAGAAAAGAAAATCTCATTAGCCAAAGAATGTTTTGTTTCTCATTTACATGTTTGTAATTCTGTTTAATCATTGATAAAACAATAATTGCTTTTTTGGCTTTGATTAACTTGACATTTTTTGAGGAATAAATTTATCTTAAAATAGTAAGGCCAAAGGATCCATTAATTCACAGAAAGCATAGCAGATTTTTTTTCTTTAAAAGAAGAAAGTCTCCCTTTGATGAGCTGCCAGTTCCATTATACACTTCCTTGCAGTCTCCTGTGACTACTGATTTACATCAAAGTTTTGCTGACAATTCAGCATTTTCTATCTGTTCTTTAGACAGAGTAGAAATGTCAGGTAGTTTGGTTTAGATTACTTGCTACAAGACATAGGAGATGACTTTTATTTAAGCTGTAAAGAGTAGCAACCTAGTTTTATCCTGAAACCTTTGGGGAATGTCACTTTCATTTGAAATCCACAAATTAAATCATATGACACAAAATTTGAAACATTTAGAGGAAGAGCTAACAATTCATTTTTGTTATATATAGATCTTTCATTGAAATGTTAATAATTTTATGCTTGCAGAATATCATTTCCCATCCTTGAGTGTATTTATTGATCTTTTAAAAATTAGAATCCTCAGCCTGGTCTACAGAGCGAGTTCCAGGCCAGCTGGGGCTACAGGGAGACCCTGTCTGGAAAAGACCAAAAAATAAAAAATAAAAAAATAAAATAAGAAATTAGAATCCTGATCTCTTCAAGACACCTAGTTTATTTTACAATTAGGAAATTTGAAGACTCCTTAAATCTCAGTTCTCTGAATGACAGAGGAACCATCCAGGGAGGGATCAGTGGGAATCTATCTTACTTAGAGCAGTCTTGTACCACCCACCATTTTGCATAGTTTAAGACTGCTATTAGGGTTTTTTCTTGTGTATTTTTAAGGGACATCTAAGAAATCCAGTTTTTTATAATGTAATTTATAATTTTACCATCTAGTGTCTAGCATTTATTGGTCTTTCATGTTGCTGTTTAAGCTTGTACTTCAACATTCCTCATGTCTCTATTTGAAAATTATTACTGAATAATATGCATGTGAGAAATACAAATAAAATAATATTTTTATTCAGATATACTATACATAAAATATAAAATGTACTTAAATGAATTCATGTACTAAAATTAAATCTGACATCCTAAATTCTTGTGTGATTTTTTTTCTTGTATCATTAGCATGTGTGTGTGTGGGGGGTGGTAGTATAATCTATGAAAGCAGCAACATTGGAAGCAAGAAATTATCCACATTATATGTTCCAAGTAACATGGAAGCATAGTTGATAATATCAGTGCTTGATTCCTTTTATAATTTTATAATTTTAATTTATTTTTATTTTATGCTTTCATGTTTGCTTCCATGTAATTAAGTACACTCTTGTGTACTGCCTGCAGAGACCAGAAGAGAGTATCTGTTCCCCTGGATCTGGATTTATGAATGGTTGTTAGGTGTCATGTAGGTACTGGAAATAGAACTTGGGTCATCTACAAAAGCTGCCAGTGCTTTAACAACAGTGCCATGTTTCCAAATCCCTGCTTGTAGTTTTGTATGTTGTTCTCAGTCAGAAAATACCCTTCTTTCCTGGTTAAAGATTCTTTAAGAAAAAGTTCCTCTTTCCTTTCTCACATAATGCTGGATGTGCTGTTTAAATAAACACAGAGAAAGTCTTTTATTCAGAGGAACAGTTCTGGAATAAATCAGAATAGAACAGTTCTAAAGAACAGACTGAGCTCACTAAATAACTCCAGGAATTAGTCTTTCTTTAATCAGGCACTAGTGCATTGTGGCATCTGCTGCAGTCAGAGATGTGAGGTCACTGTGAAATGTAGAGAGAGAGATGAAAGCAGAGAATCAGACATGAGTAAGATGGAAGCAGAAGCTACTGGGACTAGTAAACAACAGCAGCCCAGCATGTGTGATTTTGGCTCAAGGTGAACTACATTGAGAATTAAAAACTCTTCCTAATACAAACATTGAAGAAAAAACTTACAGTTTAATGATTATGATTTAACTTCCAAAAGACCAATTACCTTCTTAGAGTAAAAACTGCAGCAAAAGTTTGTCTATTTGGGGAAACAGGAAGGAAATAATAACCATTTCGAAACATGCAAAGAGGAGAATTAACCAAAGTTGGCAATTTTGATACAGAAACAAAGCATTTTCCATCAAGGAAGCTGGATTCCAAGAGAACATGTATTAAGGATTTATTGAACTATTTCCATCAAGCTTCCTAGTTGCATATAAACGGGGGTGGGGGAATGAGATGTCAGAGCATAGGATTTTAAGTCTATCGGGGGAAATGATACTTAAGATCTTAGGACATTTCCTTAACATGTGTGAGGTACTGTGCCCTGTTCCTTGTCACCAAATTGAAAAGGCTTCCAAAAAATTAATAGTACCTTAAGACAAAAAGAAGACATGCAAGACATACATTCTAGTAACTTTCAAGGGAGACAGGAAGAAAAAAAAGGGGGAGGGAGTAGGACACGAGTGACCTATAAATCTGTAACAATAGAAATCTTTAGTTGCATCCGAATGACACTCTGTCCTTCCCTAAACTTGAGTTAAATTCCTTTGAGTCTTCTTTACATCACATCCCTTACCTGAGCTTGTCTTTCACCCAAATATCCACTTTTAGCTAAGATCCTGCTAAGTCAGTTAATAGACCTCCCTCCCTTGAAAGAAACAATTCTGATAAGTGACTTTAGCAAAAATTTCCTTATATTCTCTTTATCCACGTAACAATTTTTTTCAACCATTGGAACCCTCAAGCGGCACTTTGATTATAAATCTCTACCTACCTTTGCTATACTTAGAAATGAGCTAGATCTTTCTACACTGGTTGATAGACTGTTAATATTTTTTATTTACATGTTCCTTACCATTAAAAAAAGGTCAATGTATTTTTTCTTTTATAATAGTTCCTAGGCAGATTAAGAGAGAACAACACACCAAAAGTCTAATTACCTTAGTTTCCATACCTTGATTCAGTAGATCCTTTCTAGACCTTGTGTCCAACATGATTATTGCATCCTTATTTGTAGATATTATATATACATAAATACCATAAAGACTCCAACAGAAAACTCCCCTTTATATCTTTCAATTGTCTTATTTTTCTGGCTCAAATATGTTCCCGAATAATAATAATTTTATTTATTAATTATTTATTCTTTATTCATATTTTTGATCTTTATGAGTCAAGGTCTCCCTTTAGCCCCAGCTGTCTTAGAGCTTGCTATGTAGGCCAGGCTGGCCTTGAACTCACAGAGATCCGCCTGCCTCTGCCTACAGAGTGCTGGGATTAAAGGCATGCACCACCACACCCAGCATACGTGATATACTTTTTAAGGCAACTTTTTCAAATTAAATTTTCTTTGTTATTCTAAAAACTTCATTTGTACAGTACTCGATTGCAGGAGAAATTCAGAAATTAATGTATCATTTTTTGTCACAATGATTGATGCCTGCATAAGGTATTGTCAGTGTGGGCTTTAGGAACAGAATTTCAATTTAGTGATTCTTCCATTGGGTTAGGATATTAATTATTGCTTAACTCTTTGGATTTACTTTTCTCTTAATTAAAGGGAGCCATGAGAGTAGTACTCAATGTGAATGCATGAGTTATTTGCATGCATAATATTAAGAAAAAAGTTTCAGTAAAAAGTTGCAGATAAAGTTGTTTGAGGCACAGAAGCAGAACCATGGAATATCTACAATCATCAGCAGTTCTAGAAAAAGTACTTTTCTATCTCCCCCAGGAACAGGGCTTTAGAGAATTCCTATAATCATGATGCTGAAGGAGCAACCAGCTGGATGTGAATAGTCAATTGCTTATGCTTTGCATCTCGTCAGCCTGAATGAATTTTTTTCCCTGAGAAGGGTTTCTCTCACAAGGGTCCTACAACTCTACAATATATAAATACCAAAGCTTTTAAATAGCTTGAACCGTTTAGATACACAGAAAAAAGGATATTATTAGAATATTTATATAGAATAAAATATCAACATTTTGAACTGTAATTAAGGTCATACCAGCATTTCTTTTGTAAAGCATTATTTTCTGGGATTCATAATTCAACACAGTAATCATTCTCTATATAAAACATCTCAATATTTCATAGGATGCAAGGGTTTAATTTTAATCTTAAAACAAATATGAGTATTTTAAAGAAAAGCTGGGTGTAGTGCTGTTACTCTGAGTGCATTTTTTAGGCCAGATAGAAAATGCTTTTGGAATTATTTCTACAGACTAGGAGAAATTGCAATAGATAATATTTTATTTAGTATAGGTGATTAAGCGCCTCATGATTGGCCTTTAACTGTTTTTATGTATATATTCATGAAGTATAAATAAACAGCAGTATATACTTTCTGATAATTTTATAATCCTTATGCATAAATTATGTCTGATACAAGAATTAGAGATCCTCAAACTAGAGTAATCTGAGGAATTTCAGGCTAAAACTAGGAAAGATTTGCTCTATATGGACATATTTAGAATATGTTATAAAACAAAAAATAACAAAAATCATTTTAAAAAGAAATATCCTTATGAGTACAGTTATCCTAAGAGGTCTGTCTTGGTCAATATCACTTCAGTTTTCATTCTCCCAAGAATGGTGGAAAATAGCTGTATTAGAAACACTGAAAAAAACTACAACAATACAGAAGATTCCAACATAATTTCTATTCCTTTTTTTTCTTACTTTTTTTTTTTTTTGCTGTACTGAGAATTTAATCTTGAGCCTCATACATGCTAGGTCTGAGTTCTCCCATATTCTTGGCCCCAAGATTCTAATATTATAAATTTGTTATTAGAATATATTCTTCGCTCATATTGCTAAGTTTCATGAATATGTTTTCATAACTGTGTCATGTACTTTGATGAGTTTTATTTCTCCAGTCTTCACTTCTCTTTCTTTTGTCTTCTGCTTTTCTCCTTGCATCACCCAGATAGCCTCACTTCTATATTCTCGAATATACATAATCTAGGATCTGTAAATGAGAGAAAATGTTATATTTGTTTTTCTGAGTCTGGCCTTTGAGATTCATAAAATATAAGCCATACTTCCTGTATCAGCCAGATGAAAAGGAAACTTTAATACCATTAGATCATGTACCTGGACCCAAATAGATCAATATGATCGAGTTATTTCTGACAAATAGTGGCATAAAAGGTTGAGAAAGTAGCTGTCAAAATATCTATGGGTTAGGAAATATCTCACCTAAACTTATGGAATCCATTTTTGGACTATTGTGTTGAGTTTACCAAGAAAAGAAAAGTAGAATACTTTTACTTTTGAAATAAGCTGATAAATTGTTCTTAAATCCTCATATTCGTTCATTGTCCCACATTGCATAATATTGTACACTGCTTCACTGTTTTCCATCAGTAGTGATCAATTTTATAACTGTAAAGTCAACAAGTCAGTGGTCATCCACAATATACACAGTTTTCCTATGTATTTCTGTAATCTTTCATCACCTCATATCTATCAAGAAATGTCTCCCATTGCCAATTCTTGTCAACCATCAATCTGTTTTACTTACAGATTTATCCATTCTGTATATTTACTATAAAGATACTGCTATGAATCTTCTTGTTTCTGGCTCCAGAAACAATTTGCTTATTATAATATTTTCCAAGTTCATCCACATTGCATTATATATTAGTTTTTATTTCATTTATTTTATGATTGATCAATAATCCATTTTTATCAACACAAACATTTTGCGTATCTTTGAAAAGTAAATATTTTGAGACTCATTTTATGGAGTTCTCCTTCTTGGAATCTGCTTTCAAATCACCAGATAAATATAAGCAATAGTGTTTTTGCTATTTTAAAAATAATCAGACGAGATCGGGCGCGTTCAGGGTGGTATATAACTATTAGTGCTGCTTAAATACCTATATATCTAATTGCTTGTTCTTCATTAGTAGGATCAAAAGGTTATTTCTGGACAAACTGTCAGCCCATGAAAGGAAACAGCCAGAATTGACCAGACTCCAAGTCAACAGCTCCAGAGAGAGTGGACTGTTTTACCTCTCATCCACCTGTGCCCCTTTTCTAAGCCTAGGGAACAACCTGCGGAAGAGGGGGCGTGGTAGAATGTAAGGGCTGCGATTGGGGTGAATGGTGAAACTACAGCAATGTAGTCTGGACACTCATTTGATCAACTTGATTGAACAAACAACCTGTCACCCCCCACTGGATGGTGGGGCTGTAGGTGTTTGGGCACAACAGCCTGCAGATAGGTTTTGCATGAAGGATGCTTGTACTCATGGATTATCACTTATAGCTAAAAATTGAAAAAAAAACAACTGACGAGAAAGATGCAGGAAAGTTATGCAGAATGCATGATCTGGATGGGGTGGGGGTCGGGGGAGAGGAAAGGAAATAAGGGCATGAACTCCTTGAATTGGAAAAAATGATATGAAATGCACAACAGACAATTCATGCAAAATACAAACTTAAATAATAAAAATAAATTAAAATAAAAAAATTAAAAACTAAATAAAAAAAATTGTAAAACAAAAATAAAATAAAACATAAAAAAATAAAAAATAACAAAACTGGGGTTTGTAATCACGCTAGTATATCTAGTTTTGCAGCTTGTTCTGTGATCATTTCTATATCAATCTAGCAAACTCTAATTTTATACTATTATGTTTGTCCTTCTTAGAATGTCTAGCTTTCAATGGATCAACATTTTGTTATACCATCCAATCCATCTAATTTTATTCTCCTAATGTAAAGCTACTTGAGCTTGTTATTCATCTTTTTCAACTATCGACAGATTTCCAGTCCTCACTATCATGAATCACTGTCAAATCTAGCACAATCATTTCTAATCTGATCCAGACCTCACCTCATTCCATTTTCTGTTTCCCTTCTCACATCTTCCATAAATATAGCAAAAGGAAGTACTTCTAATGTGCTCGTTTGTGTTCAATATCCAAGTCAAGAGTTGTGGAGACTCTAGAATTGAACTCTTTTCACAGTCACTTGCTTCTTGTTATTTCTTTCTCCCTCAGTGTCATTTTATTCAGATTATCCTTCCAAGAATACTCTGTAAGGAATTTCACATAAGGAATTTGAGCGTGTTACATAAGCACACACACACACACGCCACACACACAACACACACATACATATATTATATATACTCATAATATAATATTATATATATAATACTTATATACTATAAGACCATATATATTAGCATATAAATCACCAAGTTTCATCATGGCATTTTTATACATATGTGTCAGTATAATACTTTTCATTTGTTCTTCTCCCTCTTTGCCCTCCTCAGGAGCACTTGTTCCTCTCTTGCTCCTTTCTTTCTCCCATATTGTGCCCAGTTCTGCTTTCTTATCGCATAAATTCTGTCACCTTCTTGTATGTCACACCTTAAGATCTCTTTCTGCCTTTTCTTGATGCCATTCTATTTTCATGACTCCCCACATATATAAATGCACACATTTATAAATTACATTCTTCATAAAGCTAGGAAAAAATCCTAAATTCTTATGTGAAAGTACAAGAGATTACAAATAAGGCAATTCTTAGCCAAAAGGAGTGATGAAGGATGTATCATAATTCATCGCAAATTATATTAAAGTTTATTTATAAATATGTATTGTATGAACTATATATTACATGAACATATTATTTGTAATGTGTAATATATATGATTATACATATATGTATATCATGGCAGTAGCAAATGGACATGTAGACCAATGGAATAGAATTGAGGAGTCAGAAATAAAGGCACAGGAGTAGAGGCATTGCTTTTCAATAAAGGTATGAAGACTGCTTCTTTAACAAATAGTACTAGGAAATCTGAATTTGCACATGTACTAGAATGAAATTATAACTGTATCCACTATTTAAAAATTTTAGCAAAGCTGATTTTAAGAAAAGTTAATTCTTTTTTAAATTTTATTTATTTATTTTCTATGTGTATGAATGTACTGACTGCATGCAGGTTTGTGCACCCGTGTCGTGCAATGCCGCGGAGGACAGAAGAGGGTCTTGGCTTCCCCTGGAACTGGAGTTCTCCTGTAATTGGAGTTACAGAAGGTTCTCAGCCGCCATGTGGGTGCTGGAGATCGAACCCGGGTCCTCTGCAAGAGGAGTTGGCACTCTTAACCGCTAGGCTATCTCTCCAGCCCCAAGAAAAGTTAATTCTTAAAAAACACAGTACTTCCCTTAAAATTCCCTCTTAGGGGATTTCTGTTTGAAATATGATTCACTTACCTCTCCCCTTTTGTGGAGAATGTAAATAATGTAGATGTTAATTCTCAATAAAACCACAGATCTCCTCAATGAAAACTATTGAAGTTTCTTACTCATTTCTTATTTCTACATGCTTACATAACTTAATGTGATGTGAGGTTAGATTTTGTTTATTTCTTGTGTGTTTTTTGATATGTAATTTATTTTTAGATACTTACCAATATAATTTAAGTCATTTTATTTATTTGTACTTAATGTATATGAATGTTTTGCCTGCATGTATATGTCCAATGCCACAGAGGCTAAAAGAGGGCATCAGATCCCCTGTATCTGGAATGAAAGATGGTTGTAGACACAAAGTGGGTGGTGAGAACTGAACCAGGGCCCTCTGCAAGAAAAGCCAGTACTCTTAACCACTGAACTATCTCTCCAGTTCCATGTTTCAGATATTTTAATGTCTCTCTTGACAACCTAAATATAATATCTCTCCCAACTTTGTTTCCTGATTAGTTTTTATATATTATTTTGCTGTCAGTATTGCAAATTAGCATCATAAATATGAAAAAAATTTAAATAAAAAAATCCAGAATAATGTGATGTCTCATCACCCAGACACAAGAGATAATATTCTTTTTCATAACTATGGTTTCTAATTTTTAAGTAGAGGCTTTTGTTTGTGGCTGGAAATTCTACAGTAATTTTACAGCATCTTCTTGGTCATTAACATCATTTTTGCACAAGGCATTTTCCCTATATCTTGGTAAACTTAAGACTTAACCTTGAAAATGATTTTATAGATTATTTAGAAGCTCTCTTAACAGCTGAGCCATCTCTCAGCCTCCCCATGAGCATTATTTAGCATAGCATTACAAGCTTTAATATGCGAATTATCCCTTAAATTAATTTTTCTAAAACATCTCTCTCATATGTGGGTACATGCACACAAAATCATTTTGTTTAAAAAATTATTTAGGTTTCTCACAAATAGCTATATCATAAGCATAATAAAACAAACAAGAAAATATTGAAGAAGGAAATTTAAATGTAAAACAAGAAAAGTTTTAAATATATTTTAGGGAGTACTTGAATATCAGTTAAAGCTAATGGGGACATATTGTTTGAATAAATAAAATGTGGTAAATCACTATATTTATAGACAACCAGACTTCTAACACTACCAAATTATTTTAAAATATTTAAAAATACTGACACATGAGGGAATTTCTTCATCTGTCCTGTTGAGGCTGCTTCTTTGCCTTGGGGTTCTTTTCTTCTGGATTCACTGGAGATTGAACATCCTAGAATACACAATTTTGGGTAGAATAATATAATTAGCCATTTCAAATGATATTTCAGTAGGACACAGATTACATCTGGCCTATGGCATTTAATTAGAAAGTGGAAACCCTGTGGTATTACTTCCCCGTTGTTCAGAGATCAGCAATAGTGAAGATTTTGGATAGCCCACTAACGTTAGTACTTTACTAAATACAATGAGCAGAGCACATTCCTTTCAATGAGTAATTCTGGGAAGATCCAGTTTGAATTGAGGACTAGTTCTCAGCTAGCACCCCTCAGCGCACCACCTGGCTGAGAGTCAAGGGGTTTCTCTGACCCCACCCCAAGGAGGAGCAAACAATGTGGCCTAGCTGGCTGATACTGGGTGAGGCAATGGTGTGCAGTGGCGCAGAGTTGGGAGCCCTATGATTGGCTCTGGGAACTGACGTCATTTACTTTATAAAAGCAGGCTGTAGCAATGAATAAATTGAATTCCCCATTAACATCATTACGGAATTCTTGGCCATCATTTTTTTTTTTTTAATTATTGAGCGCATACAGGGGAAAGCAGGCCTGCATTTCATTCGGGTGGCCAGTGGGTTGGAAAGAGGTTCCAGTGCGGACAACTTATCTGGATAGCTAGTGTTGTGAGTGGACATAGGCTGAAGAAAGGCCAGCAGCCAGCAGCCTGAAATTCCTGTCCAGGGTTCAGCAATCTCTGGGCAGGTAGGAAGTCATGGCCAAGAGTGGAAACGTGTCTCATTGTTCCAGGCTAAGGGCCTGAGTTGGAAGTACCACTCAGGCCAGGCTACAGGAAGTAGCAGGCTGGTCTCTGCACCGAGAGGCCAGCCCCCTACAGCATCTGCTGGCAGTTGCTGTATGCCCCTCCCTTTAGCAGGGCCACATGGTCCCTGTTCACTACAAAAGAAAGCTTCCTACAAGTAAGTGCGTGAAACCCATGGAATGAAGGGATTTTTGTTATTTTAAGTCAATGGAATTTTAGAAATTCTTTCTTCTGTGTAACCCATCCTATGCTGATTGATGCAGTATTCATAAGCACATATTATGTAATGTGGTTACTTATCTTTAAGATAATAATCCTTTAAAATATTGTATTGATAATACAATACTTTAAAGGATTATTTCTTGACTATCCTAAAAGGCAATCTAGAGGTATAAATATAACCAAGAAAAATCCAGTAATCATAAACTTTTGGTTCAAAACTCATGCTTCTAATCATTATTTAACCCAAGAATTAGCTCTATAATCAATACATAATTTAAATTATAAATATGTGAAATATGTGAAATCAGCTTAATAGTGGATCATGTGGCTTATCAACTCCTTGGCTATAATCACAAATAATAATAATCCTTATTTTAATCGACTATGTTTAAGATACCATTTTAGCATATACTCAGTATAAAATATTATATTTTCATATTTGCATTAAGACCTCAAAATCTGATGCATATTTGATGCAGATAACATAACTCAATTTATACAAACTATACTGCAAGTGGGTATGATACTGGGCACACATTTTCACAAGTATATGAACTTGATAAAATAAATGATCTTCACAGTTTTTAGAAGATAGTCTTTATAAGTAAATTACAACAAAACTATGTGCTTTCTAACTGGGTACCTTAAGTTTAAAAACTTGCTTGTGTATAAGACAACTTCAAGTAGGTGTAAATGTTGACTCAACACTGTCTAGAGTCAGTTAGGATCAATATTTCATTTGGCTTAAGATACTGAGTCTTTTTTTCACAGAGACAGCTGAATGTGTGGACATTGTATAAGAAAAACATAGCTATAATAGATTTTGCAAAAATATTCAATGTAGATATAATCAATTTCCACAAAATATGAAATATCCATCAACTGTCTACCTAATTTTAGGTATTGTATTAGTATCTTGAAAAAATTGGCTTACTAATTGGCTTACCAATTATGTTCCTAAGTAAAATAATTTCACCCAATTTGAAGGCTGTTGAGTATAAACAATGCTTGTGAACATATGTGAAATGATTTTAGAATGCATGGGTGTAAATCATTTTTCTGGTAATCATTAGGTAGCAGGTGGAACAATAAAATCATGGATTATTCCACAAAATAATATGCACAGTTATTACTCATTCTAACAGCTAGGAATTACAATGGCACACTTAGAGTGGATCTTAGTCAGCAACATAAACATGAAAGAGAACAGAAGGACACAGAATATAGGACCATGTTTCCCACTATGAATTAATACAAGAATTGACAATAGAATACTTTTCAGTCATTTTGACTCTGGGAGGAATTGCTATGAACATAAATAGCTGGGAGCCAATATTGAGATGTTACAATATAATATTTATAGAAATTGAATGGACAATAAAGACATAAAACCTGAACATACTAAGTGTTTAATAAATTTCTCCACCGGGAGATAAAGAATAAAATTATGTCAAACACTGAAAAAACTGCCTAAGCTAACTTGATGCTCAAATTGAATATTAGGCAAAGAATTCAAATGAACGGTCATTTTTTTCTTTTATAAAATCTCTTGATAGTAAATCCTCTTTCACATAAATAATGAAAATTAATAAACAGACCAAGACTGGAATTTTATCTCAATTAATTACACCATGGCAGACCCCAGAAAGGGAAATCTTCACAGAGTACATGTGTTGGTTTGATACCTTGAAATGGATTTATATACCATTTATTTTTTTTCTGTGACATTATTACTTTAAACGGTGTAATAATTGTTTTATTTTATTCATAACACTGTGGATCAGGAAAATTGGAATTGCTCCTTCCGTAATTGTCTCCTGGAAACTCCCAGGTGTTGGCTGATAATACCATCATGTCAGGATACAGACACTCAGCATGATCATTCACTAGGTTGACAGTTGATGGTTTTGTCTCAGAGAAAGGTTATGGGACCAATTGCAACATCTAACCTTGCTTCTCTAGAATGGTGGACTTAGAGTTGTCATAGTTCTCATGGAGTGGCTTGTTTGTTAATGGTCTATTATCAAGAAGTCCATAACATCACTATTCTGAAATCCTCTGGAGTAAAATTGCTCAAATAAATAATGAACTTGAATAGCTAGAAGGAACGGGGAAATAGACTCCATTAATTTTTCAATTTGAAGAGTAGTTAGAATTTGTCACAGCTTAATACATATAAGAATTAAAGGAATTAAAGGTCAGAAAGCAATCCAGCATGGACAAATATCAAGATCATTAGACTCATTTGAATAGCACATGGGGTACTATTTGTCTACACAGTAAATGAATATCATGAACAAATTTAGAATTACAATTAAATAAGATGTGTTTATTTGAGGTTTCTAAGATTTTTCATTCTATAATAATCATTCATACTTTTGTTCTTCTATTTGTTTCTGTGTGGTGCCATAAGAGACTTTACAGAATTAGCCTTGATATTCTTTTTTTTTTTTTTTTTTTTTTTTTTTTTTGTCTTTTTGAGACAGGGTCTTCCTTTAGTCCCAGCTGGCCTGGAGCTCACTCTGTAGACCAGGCTGGCCTTGAACTCACAGAGATCCACCTGCCTTTGCCTCCCAAGTGCTAGGATTAAAGGCGTGCACTACCACAGCCAGCAGCCTTGATATTCTTCTTTAGAAATAAATATCAGTATTTATTTTTCATAAGTTTAAATTTATTTTTATTTTTATTATTATTATTATTATTATTACTGCATTGTTAAAGAAAACCTAAGGATTTCACTTTCCTAGCAAGTTCAGGAATTGAAAATTAACTACATTTCATAGAATATTTTCAATATACTTATACTTCAAAATAATAGAAGAGGTGAGGTAAAAGAGATGGCTCAGGAAGTAAAGGTCTTTACTGTCAAGCCTCACAGTCTGAGTTTTCCCCCCTCAAAGCTAAATAGTGGAAATAGAGAACCGAGTTCCAGAAGTGGTTTTCTGACCTCCAAGTGTGGTACATGTATGCATGAGCACAACACACAAATAAATTTAAAACAAAATTGAAAGAAAAATCCACTGGATTTATTTAAAAGATTATTAAAATACTGTTAAATGGGGGCTGGAGAGTCATTTCAGCAGTCAAGAGAAAAGGCTGCTCTTGCAGAGGACCTGTGTTTGATTCCCAGCACTCAAATGGCAGCTACCCACCTGTAACTCCAATTCCAGGAAAATCAGGCACTCTCTTCTGATCTCTGTAGGTATTGTACAACATATATGAGAAATTTCTGTGGAAATCTTCTATCTCATAACCCAATTGGAAAATATAATTTTAAAAACAGTTAGAAGGGATATCCCCTTTTTGGCTGGATAATGTTGTTCCTATAAACTCTGTGTTACTAAAGAAAAGTCCCAATAGCAGGTGTTTGGTTCCTTTTATAAAGGAAACCCCATAACCATAAGAGCTCCTGAAATTAGCCTTGATTGTCCACCATAAGTACATGATAACACTCTATTTTTGGCCTGTTGGCTGGGCGTGGTGGTGCATGCCTTTAATCCTAGCACTTGGGAGGCAGAGGCAGGTGGATCTTTTTGAGTCCAAGGCCAGCCTCATCTACAGAGGAAGTTCCAAGACAGCCTGGGGCTAGAGGGAGATCCTGTCTGGAAAAGACAAAACAAAGGACTCTATTGTTGAATGCATTGCATATTTCCATTGTAAGATATAGAACAATCTAGCTGGACTGAGATGGAGGCTTCCTTCCTGCTGGCTAGCATACTACTAAAATGGGTGCTCAGCAGATTGTTGGAAGAGAAAAGGTATCGATGGTCTAACTCAGCTGTGAAACAGATGTGCTTCCATCCAACCAACCAGGCAAGATGTGCCCACTTTTGCAATAGTGTTATGACTATTATGAGTGTTGCCAGCCAGGCCTGCTCCATAGAAGACAGTATATACATAATACTGTAAACCTGGTCAAAAGCACAGGGCAGATTTCATGATGTCAACTTTCTTTAATTCAGAGTAGAACTCCATTTTATAAATGTACCATATATTCCTTATCCATTCATCAGTCAAGGGACATTTAGGTTATTTATCCTTCTCAGCTACTGTAAAAATAGCAGCAGTACACATGTTGTGCAAGTATTTTTCTAGTAGGATGGGTCTATTTGGTTTATGCCAAGGAGTGGTATGACCAGATCATATGGTAATAGGTAATAGTCTCCATCTTTTGCAAAAAGAAGCTTATTTGATGAGGAGTGAAAAGTATACTTGTCTGTAAATATAAACATTCATATATCAAGTAAAGTAAGACATTACGTTGGTCTACGGATTGGTTTTTCCTCTAGGCTCTTATGGCCTCTCCATCCATAGCTCTTATGGCTATGCTTATGATACTGGACAAGAGTTTCCTACAATTTAGGAGTACTTAATTCCAATGATTACCCCAAAATGAAAGTGCCACTATTACACCAATAGCAAAATCTGCAGGGCCAGTTATTGTCCTTTTTTTAGGGTTTATAACTGGGTAAGACCATTGGATGGTTTTCTCCCTTGGCAACTTGTATGGTATCCTCTGATAATATGAGAGTAAATCTTCAGGGAGGAGGTTTCCTGGTCAGTTCCAGCTCCATTGCTCCAAGTCTTGCATCTTAAGTGTAGCTTGTCCTCAGGAACAGTGTCTTACATTCAAGTTGTGGGTGACAATCAAGGGTTGTGGCAATAATATATGCTATTTTGGGAGTCTCTTATACTACCTTGGCCAGCAACTCAAAGGGAAGTTTCTCTTATCAAGCTCTGGATTATTATTATGAGTATCTCTGTGTCAGTCATCATCTACTGCAAGAAGCATCTCTGCTGAGAGATCAGAACTACCATAATCTATGGTTGTAACACAAAGTCTTTAGGAAATGATTTAATACTATGTATGGCCTTTTAGCAGAAAAATGTTAGTAGTTCCTCCCCTATGACTCTTGACCTGTCTAGCCACAGGTTCTTAAAATATTTTTTTAAAATATTTGTTTTACTCCCTTAACTGTGCATATTATCTAGCATTATGAGTGCCAAACTTTATGTAGAAGGCTTCCAGGTCAGTTCCTGTTCCAGTCATTACTCTTATTCCTATTTCTGAATTATGTCCTGTCTTGAGCTGTGGGGCCATATTTTCTATTTCTGGTAGATAATAAAGTGTTTTGGGCGATAGCCTGTGTTATTTGGAGAGTCTGTTAGATCTATTTCACCAACCACTCAAAGGGAGGTGTCTTCTGTCTGGCACTGTATCCTTGCCATACAGCCCCTAGGTTGCACTACCTGTACACTAATGTTCAAAGAGTGTATGTGTGTTTCTCATGGAGTCTCAGGGGCATCACATTACAATTTAGATTCCCTAGCCACCCAAGATCCAATCATTTCTATTCTTTCTTCCACCCTTCTCACCTCTCTCTAATAACCAAAATGACCTGGGGAATAATCACAGCTATCTAGTTGGAATCAAAACCCTCAATTGGAGTGAACTCCTGAGAGGCATTGTAAACTCAGACAAATGCACAGGGCTGGATAGGACATAGATACTAGAGAAAACTATATCAGTATCACATTACTAGACAAATGAAATTTCATACCAAAAGCTAAATATGGAATCTTATATTTACAGCCAAGTAACTGTACAGCACTGAAACTTCTCTCTGCAACAGATAGAGGACAGCGCAGAATCCCACAACTGCTCATATACAGAAAATACATATCTGAAAAATGCCCGATCCTAGGAGACACATCTACCTTTGAATGTCTACACCTAAGACTAATGGACTACAATGGAATGAAGGATGGAGAGAAAACAAGAGTGTCACTCAATTCTCACCAGTGAAGCTTCCTTATATAATAGAGTACAATGCTAATAGAAGGCCAGATCTGGCCAAGTTTCAAAGACTCGGAGCCTCCACAGTGTGTATCCCTGGACAGGACTCCTGTATAAAACATCATCCACCCACAGCCCAGCGATAATTACAGAAGAGAAGGCAAAAAGATTGTTAAGAGCCAGGGCTGGTGCATAAACATAGGGAAGCAGAGGCTTATAGACTACTAGAGCTTGTGAACTTGTGGAGATTTTGGCATCAGGCACAGGACCCATGCCAACTCAGACAAGGTCTCAGAGTGGAGCAAGGAAAATGGGTGGTGAACTGGCCCTGGACTGAGAACTACTGGACACTGATTACTGATGGGCAAGGAAGAGTATATGCCTTAATAAGATTTCTAGATGTACTGACTAGACTACGATGGTTGAATGTGCACAGAAAGACATACGTGTCCAAAAGGTTGACTGGATAGAACTTAACTTGGATGATGTAATGCATGAGTTCTGATAGGGGGTTAGGGTATGTGGGGCTAAATTTGATTAGGAACCACTGTATGAAATGTACAGATGCTCAATAAAAATATTTTTTACTTATGTGTCTAATCTGATCTAATGTAAAATCTTATATTTAATTAGATACTGGAAAGTATATGGAACATCTGAAACTCAAAGTACTAAATTTCTTATTCATGGTCAGTTTTAATTTCAATTTGTTGATTAATATTCACCGCTTGATCAAATACCTTTTGTTACAGTGTTAGTGTTTCATGCTTCATAATGATATACTTTTTTAAATTTAATTTTTATTGATGCTTTGTGCATTTCGTACATAATTTTCCAATTCAGATCAGGCATATTTCCCTTTCCCTTCACCCCCTCCCCTACCCCATCCCAGATCATGTATTCTGCCATAACTGTCCTGTATCTTTCAGGTTTTTTTTTCCCATTTTTTAGCTATAAGTGATAATCCATGAGTACAAGCATCCTTCGTGCAAAACCAATCTGCAGACTGTTGTGCCCATCATAATGATATACTTTTTATATCCATTATATAAATTAATTTGTTCTTGTTCCATCACACTCACACTCAGAGAACTTCTCTTTCTTTCCTTCTCTGCGTATGTGTCTCTCTCACACATACACGCAAAAGTTATTTTTTCTAATTAAGCCTTTATTCATCTATAGACTTAAAAATCAGTCCATATTTCATTATTTTCCTTTTCTCATTATGAGGAACATTTTATTTCACCTTTTGAGTATACTTAAATATTAATTTATTAGACGGAACATCTTAGAAGAACTAATCCAGTACAGATTGTTTTTTTTTTTTTTTCATAAAGGGCAGTTTTAGCATTGTTTTTCTGTTTACTCTTATGATTTCTGACATGTATTGCTATTTTTCCCATACAAAATTATATAATATTTTCAAATATTTAATCTATGTCTTTTTGAACTGTGTCTCACTGTATTGATGAAGCTGAGGTTGTACTTCTGAGATCAATGACTTCCTGGTTCAGCTTCTCAAGTATCTGGGTTCACCGTAACCAACTTAAAAAAAAACATAGAAATTGTCTTGATTCTCTATTTTATGTATGCTTTTGTTACTGTTAATTGTTTTTCTTATTTGCTTCCTTGGTTTTTCATTGTACTTGTGTTTTCTTATAAACTTAAAATGCATGTTCAGGCCTGATGTGACTATGCACACCTTTAGTTTCTGCACTTGTCAGCCAGAGGTAGGCAGGTCTCTGAGAAAGCAAGCCCAGCCTGCTCTACAGGGAGAATTCCAGAACTGCTGGAACTACAGGGAGACCATCTTTAAAAAATATATGTTTAGCTCATTAACCTCTATTTTGGCTTATAATTACATCTTAGGTCAGTAAAAATCAATAAACTAATGTTATTGACCATCCATATGAGAAGTTCCTTTGTGTTACCTTAGCAGTAAACTTCCCACTTTTCCAAAGTTATGTGTTGCAGGGCCAGATCAGAACAGCATTTAGGCTAGTACTATTTTTTTGTAACAATTGTAAGAGTAATCTTTCTGAGTAACAAAACCTTAATGTATTACCTGTATTACCTGAGTTTTTCTAACTTATCTAGGGTGGACAGGTACTAATCCTGAAACTGTATAATATCCGAAGATGCTTTTGGGTTCTTTCCATGTCCTTGAACTGTTTCATGTACTACAGACACTCTAAAGATCAGAGATTTATGGACCATTGAAAGGGGCATTTATAGACCTTTTGTGTTTTCTTCATAAGCTTAAACATGCCCTTTTTATTACTGTGTCCTAAAACCTCAGTGCCATTATTATCCCTTTATTCTCACCTTCATGCTAAGAAGATGTACCTACATGCCCCCACCAGCACTGTGCCTTGAGAACAGCAATAAAGATGGAAACTCCAAACTTGTTCTCCACTTCTCATGGATTATTGTAATTTTTGTTGGACGTCAAGTTTCTCTTTTTTCCTTCTTTATCTGAGATCTGGTTAAAAAAAAAAACTGAGTCCCTGATAAATGATTTTATATCTGACAACATTTTGAAGACTTCTAAACTGATTGGGTTTTGCCTCTATCTTAGAACTATGCCCTGTGTATTATTTCTAGTGCATTCTGTATCAATGTAATACTCAAATGCAGTGACTCACTAAGCTGGGTATAATGGTACACAGTTGTAATACCAGCAGTTTATAGGCTTAGGCAGTTGCTAACAAATTGAAGGCCAGTGTGCTGCAGATAACAAAATCCAAGTTGGCTTGAACTATACAGAAAGACATCATATCTTTAAAGACAAAAAAAGGAAAAAAAATTGAAAGGAATAATAATTGCTACTACAGACATTCTTCTTAGGAAAAAATCACAGTTTAAAATTATGCATCACAGATGTCAAAGACCTCTGGGTGATTGATGATATCTTCCAAGGAGTAAATTTTTGTGTCATTTAGGAGTAGGACAGTGTGGAAAAGTTCTCACAGATCATCTACACTCTGGTATTGCTCTTGTACTGAAGCAAATACATGTGTAACTAGTCTCTCATTCTCAATGTTTTGACAGACAAAAACTAAAACATACTCGAGCAAAGTTTCCAACATGAAAGGAAAACTTTAAACATACATGCACATTATATTTCAGAATATAAAATAATGAGCACAAAAGGAAAATGTCAAATACACGTTAATATATTCAAGAAAATAAGGAGAAAATGTTTTTGTAGCCATTGGAGATATGATACTGGGGGAACTAGAAAATAATTCATACTTTGAAAAATATTTTCTTAGAAATTAAAAGCACCAAGTAGCAAAACACAGATTCAATAAAGTCAATAAAGTATCCTTCAAATAGGAAAATCAGTAAGATCTGGAAAGTAGGAGAGAACAAGAAATCATAAGAGAAAGATTAAAACAGAAAATTTATGTTTAATTCATGAAAGTTATGTAGATGGAATGAAGGAGAAAAGCACTAAGAGTACATTTTTCTGACAAGCATGATAAACAAACAAGAAAGACAAATATATTCCAGTAATCAGAGGTGCAAACATCCATATTAATGGACACATTGGGCCAGATAGGAATACACTAAAGACCATATTAAGTACAATATTCACAAAATATTAGCATATTAAGGGTAAGGTGCAAACAACGACAGTTCTAACAGAAAAAGATAAAAATAAGTGAAGAACAGCTACACATAGATTAGCTTACCTGTGAAGATGCAGTGATTGTAATGGCACAGAAACTTCCAATATTAACATCAGAAACTAGAAGATAATTAGGGACCTCCTTTGAAAGCTTCAAAGAATGACATTCAAGGTAGAATATTATAATTCTTTAAACTGGCAATTAACTGGGATGATAAGTTAAGTATCCTATCACTGGAAACAGTTTCCACTCAAAACAACTTACCATTCACCACAGGAAACAAGCTCATACAGAAAGTTAAGCTAAAAGAGGAAGATGTGAATTCCAAGAACTATGGAACAAATGAACTGAATATAGTGAAACAAAAGGAAAAGTCAAATGATGAAAGCAAAGGAAAATATAGCTATGATTTTTGTCCAGTAGGATCATGAACATTAAAGAAGTCAGAAGTCACCAATAACAAACAAAAACTCAATAAAGGGAATAGCAATTTTGCATTGAACTTTCAAAAATATTTCTGAACTGTTACTTCCATGGCTTCTATAATATTTGAGAAGAATTAACAAATTACATTTTAGGGGGCTGGAGAGATGGCCTAGAAGTTAAGAGCACCGACTGCTCTTGCAGAGGACCCGGGTTCGATCCCCAGCACCCACATGGTGGCTGAGAACTGTCTGTAACTCCAATTCCAGGAGAACTCCAGTTCCAGTGGATTAGGAAACAGAACCTATCTATACATCGTCTACAAGAAACACATCTTAACTTCAAGGATAGGCACCACCTTAAAATGAAAGGATGGAAAAAAATATTCCAAGTAAATGGTACGAAAAAGAAAGCAGGTGTTGCTATTTTAATATCAGACAAAATAGACTTCAAAGTAAAAAAAAAAAAAAACCCAAAAGAGACAAAGAGGGCCATTACATTTTTATCAAAGGAACAACTGACCATGAAGATTTCACAATCATGAATATATATGCACCAAACTCTGGTCCACCAAACTTTATAAAGACAATTCTCCAGGACAGCAAGGCACAGATTAACCCCAGTACACTCATAGTAAGGGGACTTCAATACCGTACAGCTTTTGGACAGGTCAACAGGACAAAGAATAAACAGAGAGACATCTGACCTGAATGATATGATACACAAAAGGACCTCACAGACATCTACTGAATATTCTACCCCAATACCAGAGAATACACTTTCTAATCAGTACCCCATGGAACATTCTCCAAAATCGACCACATACTGGTACACAGAAGAAACCTCCAAAAATACAAAAAGATTGAAATAATTTCATACATTCTATCAGATCACAGCACAATAAAACTCATTATCAACACCAAGATAAGCCCTACTATCTACAAGAACACCTGGAGACTAAACAATACACTCCTGAATAATGAATGAGTCAAGGAAGAGATAAAGAAAGAATAGAAGCATTCCTGGAACTGAATCACAATGATAATACAACACAAAAAAACCTATGGGATAACGTAAAAGCAGTCCTAAGAGGGAAGTTTATAGCCCTGGGTGCCTACATTAGAAAAACAGAAAAAGCACAAGTGAACCATCTAACACTACAGATAAAATCACTTGAGAGACAACAACAGATGAACCCTAAATGCAACAGACAGGAAGAAATAACAAAAATCAGAGCAGAAATCAATGAAATAGAAACAAAGGAAACAATACAAAAAATCAATGTATCCAAAAGTTGGTTTTTTTGTGAGAATAAACAAGACAGACAGACCTCTAGCCCAGTTAACCAAAAGAAAGAAGGAACAATGCCAAATCAATACAATCCGTGATGAAAGGGGAAATATCATAATAGACAATGAAAAGATCCAGACAATCATACGGGAATACTTCAAAAACCTATACTCTACTAATTTTGAAAACCTAAAAGAAATGGATGAATATCTGAAATCCTGGAAATCACCAAAGCTCAACCAAGAAGAGATCGACAGCTTAAACAGACCCATAATATATGAATAAATTGAAAATGTAATAAGAAACTTCCCAAATAAAAAAAGCCCAGGCCCAGATGGTTTCACAGCAGAATTCTATAAAACCTTTCAAAAAGAATTACAACTATTATTACTGAAATTGTTTAGAAGGATAAAAATAGAAGGAATTCTCCCAAATTCCTTCTATGAAACTAGCACCACTTTAATACCAAAACCAAGCAAAGATACAACCAAAAAGGAGAACTAGAGACCCATCTCATTAATGAACACAAATGCAAAAATTCTAAACAAAATACTTGCAAATTGCATACAGACCTACATCCAAAAGTTCACCCATCATGGCCAAGTTGGATTCCTACCAGAGATGCAGAAGATGGTTCAACATACGTAAATCAATAAATGTCATAAAACATATAAATGGACTGAAAGACAAAAACCACACGATCATCTCAATTGATGCAGAAAAAGCCTTTGATAAGATCCAGCATCCCTTCATGTTTAAAGTTATAGAGGGAATTGGACTAAAGGGAACGTTCCTCAACATGATCAAAGCCATATATAGCAAATCCACCACCAACATCATCCTAAATGGAGAAAAATTGGAAACATTTCCCTTAAAGGTGGGAACCCAGCAAGGCTGCCCCTTATTGCCATTCCTCTTCAACATAGTGCTTGAAATGCTTGCTAGGGCAATAAGATAAGAGAAGGAAATTAAAGGAGTACTAATCAGAAAAGAATTAAAGTATCCTTTGTTGCAGATGATATGATAGTTTACCTAAGGGATGCTAAAAACTCCACCAGAAAACTTATAAGAAATGATTAAGAGCCTCAGTAAAGTGGCAAGACACAAAATTAACCTGGAAAAATCAGTAACCTTTCTTTACACTAACAATAAACAAGTGGAGAATGAATATAAGAATACCTTCCCACTCACAATAGCCTCAAAAATAATAAAATACTGGGAACAATCCTAACTAAAGCTACCAAAAATCTCTACAACAAAAATTTTAAACCCCTGAAGAAGGAGATTGAAAATGACATCAAAAGATGCAAAGATCTCCTATGCTAATTGATTGGAAAAAGTAATATAGTAAAGATGTCCATTTTATCCAAAGTAATATACAGATTGAATGCAATCCCAATCAAAATTCCCATGAACTTCACAGACGTGGGAAAAAATCCTTAAATTCACATGGAAAAACAAAAGACCCCAGAGAGCTAAAGCAACCCTGAGTGAAAAATGCACTACAAGGGGGATTTCTCAACCAGACTTTATGCTGTATTACAGGGCCATAGTCATAAAGACAGACTGGTACTGGCACAGAAACAGACCCATTGACAAATGGAACAAAATTGAACATCCAAACTTGAGCTCATACAATTTCAGCCACCTGATATTTGACAAAGGGACAAAAAATACTCAGTGGAGGAAGAATAGCATCTCCAGCAAATGGTGCTGGCAAAACTGGATCACCATTTGTGGAAGAACAAAATTAAAACCCTACGTCTCACCCTGTACAAAAATCAACACCAAGTGCATCAAAGATCTCAACCTGAAGCCCAAAACCCTGAAGAAGAAAAATTTGGTAACAACCTACAAGACATAGGTGTAGGATAAGACTTTCTAAATCAGACAGCAGATGCACAGGAAATAAGGTCAACAGTTGACAAATGGGACCTCATCGAACTGAAAAGCTTCTGTACAGTGAAAGAAAAAAATCAAGGAAGTGAAGACAAAACCCATAGAGTAGGTGGAAATCTTCAGCAAACTATTCATCTGATAGAGCATTTACATCAAGCATATATAGACTACTCAAAAAACAAAGAAGAAAACAAATGACCTACTCGAAAGATGGAGTAAGAGCTGAACAGAGACTTCACCAGTGAGGAAGTAAAGATGGCTGATAAACATCTTAAAAAGTGTTCAACATCATTAATAATTAAGGAAATGAAAATTAAAACCACACTCAGATATCATCTCACTCTGATATGATTGGCTAAGTTCAAGAACATGAAACCACCAAATGCTGGAGAGGTTGTGGGGAAAGAGGAACACTCATCCACTGCTGGTGGGAATGTAAACTTGTACAGCCATTAAGGAAAGCAGTGTGGAGAACCCTTAAAAGACTCAAAATGAGCCTACCATCCGACCCAGCCATACCACTCCTGGGTATATACCCACAAGACTTATCTACCCCAAAGATACATACACATCCATGTTTACTTCAGCTCACTTAAAAGTAGTGAAGAGCTAGAACCAATCCAAATGCCCCTCAACTGATGAGTGGATGACAAAAATGTGGTACATCTACACAATGGAGTACTACCCAGTGGTGAAGAAAGATGACATCATGGACTTTTCAGGTAAATGGACAGAATTCGAAGCCATTATGCTCAGTGAAGTAACACAGTGCCAGAAAAACAAGCAGCAAATGGTCTCCCTCATTTGTGGATGCTAACACCAAATTCCCAGATGAAAGGCAAGCTGGTCAGCATTATTGTTATATTTCTGTTTATCTGAAAGCAACTATGTTGTTATAATATAAATCTCTTGAGCTCTAGAATCGATCCACCACTTAATTTCAGATTCTGTAATTACTGTATATGAGTAGAAAGTATGTATTCATATTTTACAGTAATACAAAATTAAAGGAGATAAATGTGAATTAAAAAAAGAAAATGAACTCTTGAAGAATGAGGCTTAAAGAGATACAATAGGTGGAATAAACAACCCCTCATTCATTTCATAAACCTTTTGTATCATATGTTTGTTATACAATGTGTATAATCAATATGTTTATAAAATAATTGTCAAAGAATAAAACAGATGGGTCTGATGTTGTTGTCAACCTATGCCATATTCCCCAGTCCACATGAAGTTCACTGGCATCTATCCTAGATGATTCCTACGTACTTTGACAGCTCCTTGCCTTGAGGGTTTGAAGAAGTCTCTTTTCTAAACTTGAAAGCTTCTTGCCAGGTGGGAATAATGCTCATTTCAAACTAGAGCGGTATCGTTCCTCAAATAATAGGAATTGTAATTTTTTAGATGTCCTATCTTCACAGTCCTCTTTAGAGACATGGGCCCAATAGAATTAGCCCCAGCTGCCCATAATAAAAAATTGCCCATTAACATCCTGTTCACTTTTGTCATTTGCCTCACTTTTCTTACTTTCACTTCCAAAATAAACTACATGCATCCAAGGTTTTTCCTTGTTGTTTAACTATGGGGAAACCTGAACTAAGACAAATGTTAAGAAGATGTTTTGAATTTCCTAGTTTAGTCTAAAGGTGTCAAGGAGGAAAGTCACAGCATGCCTATTCTGCTGTGTCTAAACTCCTAATGCACACAATCTGGGCATGTAATAAAATGATCAATTTACTTTAAAAGCTCTGTAGGGGTTACATATGCAGCAACAGTAAGTAGGACACACTGGCATTCATTGTATAATTACTGAAACCACATAGTATATCTCTGCCATTTAATGAGGCTAAATTGAAATAGACAGTTCTTTGATCATCCCTGTCTCTGACCACATTGGTATACAACTATGGATCAATCCATATCTATTGGATTTTGACCATGTCTTCCTTACAAAATGAAGATGAAGAAAACCTCAGGATTTCATAGGAATGAATATAGTATATATACCTTAAAATATGAGTTGACAAGCAACACAAAATTAGTAAGAAGGAAAGCTACCCCATATATAACAAAACAATAAGGGAAAATTTTCCATTTTATAAAATATTATGAACTTACAGAAGTTTCCTAGTTTCCTGCAGCTATGAAAGAGTTGACGTTTTGGATCACCATGACATGTAGTTTAATATTCCAAAGGGCTTATTTGAGGAGAAATTAAATGCTTTGCCTAGATACAAGATTTTTAAAAATCATATATGTACCAAATCATGCTAAAATAATTGGGTAGTTGAAGAAATTTGCCTTAATAAGTTCAAACCATGAATATTAAATTTAAATCAATACCAAGAATCAAATTAAAAAGATTTTATATTTCTTTTTATGTGAAGAGCATGAAAATAGTTTATTATAATGAACTACAAGTATATTTTATAAACTGCAATCATCTAGGCATGAAGTAAAATAATGAAATGTTGTTTATGAAAAAGAACTACAGTTTTTAATTAAAAATACATTTAAAGGGAGGCAGAGGCAGGCAGATCTAGTCTTTGAGATCATTTCTTACACTAGGTCATAACACCATAATACTAATGTGGGTCCCAAATAAGATGTCATCTTATTTGGGAATTAAGTATTTAGATTATTTCTTGCCTCCATATAGCAGATTGATATTAGTGCATCATTAACCTTAAAAGGCTAAATGAAATTCCCCATGCCAGTATTCAATACTTACAGCTTCATTACATAAAATAATTGCTTTGCAAAATTTTATTAGACAAGTTTGATAAGGATTTCAATTGAAATATTATATATCATGATCTATAGATGAAATTATTTTTAAGATTTTTTTCTGAATAAAAAACTGGTTTAACTAGTGGTGGTTACAATCTCATGCCAATCAGCTTCTATAATTCTTTTGAGATGCAAATTTTGCAAAATAACAGTCCCTAGGCACATTTGGGCTTCCAGTTTCCCTGAACAAATTTTTTTTTCAATTTTTTTTTTTTTAGTTTTTATTTTTCCTTGTTTAAAAAACAAAATGCATATAACAGGATATTAAAGAGAAAGTCCAGCTTATGCACTTAATTGGTTTTATGAACTATGCTATTTGGGTCAAGGCTGCTGGCCCTTCTGGGCTTTAGGAATTTCTATTGAGTAGCAAAAATATAATACCTCACATGAATGCTTGAAATATTAAATTAAATCATTGCAAACAACCACTGTTGGCACGTTTGTTTCTAACTGCTATAATCATGAACTTCATTGCTACACAGTGATGAGCATTCCTGCAAAACTGTAGGCTAGAGCCAATTAGAATTTTGTTCAGGTAAAGCATAATTTTTGTAATTGAATGGATGAGGGATGAAATTCATATGATTAATTTTTCAAGTGTATGATCAGTGTTGACGGTGATACCCATACTATGAAAGAAGGTTTTGAAAATGAACTATGCTTAAGTGCCTTTCTTTTGGTCGCATAGTCAGTACATACTGAGCATTTATGATGCATAGTTACTGTAAAGTCTATATATTTTATCATATTTTGCTCTCAGGAAAACCATAATAACCAAGTAAAATTATTGCCCTGATGATAAAGAGTTTCTTTTTGATCTTTGGTAACACAAAGAAATTTATGATCATGCTCAGAAGAGTTACTATCAGAGCCAGATTTTGAACAATGTAATCCTATTCCTGAATCCATGCTTTTCCCCATCCCTAAATTAATTATTAAAAGATTTTCAGAAAATACCAGGTACTATTAGATGATAAGGAGGGAAGCGAGCAAGCAAGAGGTCATGTCCAAAGGTATAGTCACAGAACTCTGGGATTATTTTCATAGACAAACCAAATTTCAAAGGATCAATTGTCAAAAGGAGGTCTACTTGGAAGAGAATGGACTGCTTTGGAATTACCTCTACCATCATCACATCTAGAGAAGGTGCAAACAGAACTGTTTTTTAGTGGGCTTACAAGTGTCAGCTGTCAACGATATGAGGAAAAAGGCATAATAAATATTTAATGCTGATTTATATTCTCTCTCTCTCTCTCTCTCTCTCTCTCTCTCTCTCTCTCTCTCTCTTTCTCTCTCTCCTTCCCTCCCTCTCTGGTGTTCAGGATTTAGATCAGTTTTTAAATAAAAAGAAATATAATAGACAATATTCCAGACAGACAAATTCAAATTTTCTTGAAATCATTTCTTTTAAAATATTTATGAAGTAAATACTTTATTCCCACCACTAAATTAAAGGAGAAGAAAGGGAACAAATGGAAAAGAGAGGAAATGAAAAGAATGAAAGATACAGAGAGAAAGAGAATTAATTCCAGGACCATATGGTTTCACAGGTAAATTCTTGGAGTCAGACATGCTATCATTGCACCATGAGGTCCCTATAGCTAAATTCTAACAAGCATTTCAAAAATTAAACCAAATCTTTCTCAAAATCTCACAAAATAATGAAACTAAGCCCTCATATACAAATTGGTTTGTCATGAGGCAGACATAACACTAAAACAAACAAGATAGCAAAGAGCTGGAACCAACTCAAGTACCCCTCAACCGATGAGTGGATACAGAAAATGTGGTACAGCTACACAATGGAGTACTCTGCAGCAGTAAAGAAAGATGACATCATGAAACTTGCAGGTAAATGGATGGAAATAGAAGATTTTATGCTAAGTGAAGTAACATAGTCTCAGAAAAAACAAAAGACGAATGGTATCCCTCATCTGTGGATGCTAGTACCAAGTACCTAGGTGTAAGACAAAATGAGCAACGTTAATGTTATATTCCTCACTATCTAAAGACAACTGTGCTCTTGTATTGGGAATCTCTACACAGGTTCTGGAGCTGAACTAACAATTATTTTCAGACCTTGGATTTTTAGTATATGATGGAGGGTATGTGTGCATCTGTTAGAGTAAGATGGGATTAAAATGAAAAGATGCGAATCAAGAAATATGACATGGAAAAAACATAGAGTTTGTTTAAAAAAGATACAATGTTAATATAGATGCAATGTAAGAAGCTGGTGCAACTTAGCCTTTCTGGGTGCTTAACGACCATACTTGACGTCCATACCAATTTGGCCAAGGGACCTGGAGGATGACTTTGTTCCTTGCCCTCAGAGGTCAACCAAGTCTTAGGGGATTCTTCATGGGGGCATCTCCTGAAAAATCCTGCAGAGGTGGGTCACCAGTCTTCCTGTTCAGGGAGGTCTTGGAGAGCCACTAAGGGGACTACAGCCAGTGTCCAGTCTATAAGGAGGAAAGTCTGCTCATGATTCAGAAAAGGAAGCCTAGTCTAGCAAGACCTGATTTTGTCCTCAAGTGGATGGAACTGGTGGATGAGGAGCCAAAAGGATCAAGCCCCCCCCCCCAAAAAAAAAACAAAATGAAACAAAACAAACAAACAAACAAAAAAAAACGAGTGACCCTTGAGGACCAGATCTTCAACTGACCTTGAGAAAACCAAAACCTTGGATAATCTGGGCTAATTGTGTGGCCTTAAGCATCCAAAAGGAAAGTACAACCAGAAATAAATAATCAGTAAGGTCTGAGAAATTGTACTTCAGATATAAAACTTGAGAATCCTCCAAACCTTCAATGCCAGATGGGCACGACTGAGATATCCAGCTTGTAGACTGAGCAGCTACTGGGATTTCAGCCTCTTCAGAGTGTAGACTACCATTGTTGGACTAACCAGGCTATGTTGGAGGCCAGTGAAGGAAGATCAAGACAGGACACATGCTTGCTGGACCTCATTTGGGTGACCATGGTGGGGAGGGACTCCAGTGTGGAGCACGGGGACAGGATTGATGGTTGTTTGGGTTTGCCAAGGAGGAAACTTCAAGCACTTCCTTGGGGAAAACATGACATCTTTTGGTAAAAAAGAAAAAAAAGATTATATTTAACAGTTAAAAATATTTTGTAAAATAATATTTTCTCTCTTTATTGATAAAGGCTACATCCATTCATAATTTATCCTTATGTAATCCTATGGTGTCTACTCTCATAGAGGAATATTAATATTCATATTGTAAAAAAAGAATGTAAAGTTATACTTTTTTAAATTTTATTTATTTTTGTATGTGTATGAGTGTACTGTCTGCATGTAGTTTTGTGCACTCGTGTCTTGCAATGCCGCGGAGGTCAGAAGAGGGTCTCGGATTCCCCTGGAACTGGAGTTCTCCTGGAATTGGAGTTACAGACGGTTCTTAGCCGCCATGTGGGTGCTGGGGATCAAACCCGGGTCCTCTGCAAGAGCGTCAGTGCTCTTAACCGCTAGGCTATCTCTCCAGCCCCAGGCCCACATTTTTATTACACTGCTTGCTCTCTGAGCTCAGCAAGGAACATGTTATAATTAGATGAGTATTACAATAGAGACTAACCTGTTAATGGGATTTTTGAGAAATGGTAAAAAAGGAAAACCTACAAGAGTATCTCTATTAGACTCTGTATAAGTAACGGAAACCTGTCTTAGGGGACAGCTAAAGGTATCAGCAAGAGTTAGTTAACTGAAGGTCAAACAGAATTATATGCTATGCCTTAGGAACTACTGTGAAAGTAACGGAAACCTGTCTTAGGGGACAGCTAAAGGTATCAGCAAGAGTTAGTTAACTGAAGGTCAAACAGAATTATATGCTATGCCTTAGGAACTACTGTGAAAGTAATCATTGCAGATAAGGGACTGACTAACTGTCAGAGTTGCCACTGCATATTTCTAATATGGAAATGAAGATGCCCATTAAAATAGGAGAGAGGCCCTCTTTATTTTTGCATAAATGGTATAAATTTACCACCTAACAATAAATACATTAAAATATTTTTGTATACATTGAAACTGTATAATAATCCAGCATCATTTAATGCAACTATACCCTCTAGAGTACTTAAAAATGACTGCCTTGAGATAAAATGGACTCTGTTCTTTAAGCATTTTTTTTAATTTTTCTGGATATATGCAAAATATCCTAGCTGTTTAAAATCAAGATATACAGAAAATATAAGAAGATAATACATGCATAATTCCAAAATTCAGGTAGAATTTCTGGTCTTCTGAATATTTTTGTATTTGTATTCATATATATCATGTTAACATATATACTATAATAATATACAACTGTTTTTCTACTCATCACTTTTCACTGCATAATCTGTTTCAGGCTCATTGGTCCTTTTTCTGTGATTTACATTTTTTTGCTATCTGAAAAGATCACATAGAGCATCCTTAGAAATAATCACACGAACTTTTATCAAATCAGATTGCATTTATTATAAGAGAAGTTAATGTAAATCAAGTCAGAATTTTCTTGTCTTTTTTGTTGCTGTTAATTTTTTCAGCACAAGTCTGTACTTTCCAAGTTATGATGGACAAACAAATCATTTCTCATGCATGCCTATTGATTTGGCATACCTCTACATATCCTTCCACTACCTGAGGGCAGGAAGAAGAAGAACAAGGCATGAGTAACGACTTTATCACTTTTTCAGATTTTTAATTTCTTCCTTAGAAAATAATCTTACTGGAGTCAAAATCTCTCCTCATACATGATGAACGTCAAATTCCCAATGTCTTTCCTTAAAATAAAATTGATTCCATGTGGATTTGCTCTTTCCTTGGCACTTATTTTTGAGCTACCAGAGTCAGGGTATTAAAAACTATATGATTTAAGGATTTTTTAAACTTAGAGTGTTTCTAAAAAAAGGTTATGTTTTTCCTATTTACTTGAGAGAAATCTTGGAACCCAGTTACTAGAAACTTGTTATTAATTTTACTTATGAATCAGCAATTTATTTATTACTTATTCTAATTTGCTGTTATTTTATTTTAATAAACAAATAATCAATTTTTGAAAGTCATATTTATCGCTTCCCTACAAAGATCATAAGGAAGTATATAATCAGTAGTATGAGGAAGAAAAACATGGAAATGTAGCTAAAAACAACAAAATTGTTTTTGACCCCCCTCATTTTTCCTTTTGGTATTCTGGGACTCTACATAAGTAAATGATGTTATGCTTCTCTCTGCACAAATTTGAGGTTGTGACTTATAGAATTTTAGTTGAAATTTTATATATATACAGCCTCTGGATTAATAAATAGCCATGATAGTTTCCTCTCTGGGAAATTATACATAATCTTCCTATTGAGGAAATCATCATGATATCAGCTTGAGGTAAAGTAAATGGTTATATAAGATCTTTTTTTATTTTTTTACAAAAATGGCATAGTGCACAGTGATGGAAGTTATCACTGAATATTGGAACTATGCAGAGTTAGAGCTCACATTACAATATGAATGGGATGAGTAAATATGCAAGTATATTTCTCTGGTTCATTGGTTTCATAATGAAATTACATTCTAGGACTAAGGATATAACACAGTATTGGGGTATTTTCCCAGCATACCCAATGCTCTAGGTTAAATCCTCCTGTACCAAAAAAAAGGAATAAAAAAAAAAGATTCATTCTTAAATTTCATATTTGCAGGAATGAAAGCAATTTGAAACTGGGCCTATAGTTCTCTCTGCTACTCTTTACTGACCAGACAATTTTCAACCGTATTCCCTTAAACACAGGCTTGACTTCTATTATTATAACCTTCCAGAAACTTTCATAAAAGGGAACTTGCTCCAAAATTATGTAGAAAGCCCAGTTATTCTACAAATGACTTTTGAGTTTTCTGGCAGATTACTATTCCTCACTGTAAATTTCTCAGGCCATATTTTCAGATTGCTCTTCTTTAATAGTTGCGAAAAATTTTCACCACAATGTTACCATTTAGAAAATCAGCCTGATACCTTCTTCACCCCAAAGTTGGTATATTTCCTTTATAGCGTGGTCATTTCCAGAAAGATTTTATTAGACTTACAGGTGCCAGATTTTGGGGGTTATATCAAGTTTTTAAAATTTAATTCTGGCCGGGCACAGTGGCACACGCCTTTAATCCTAGCACTTGGGAGGCAGAGGCAGGCGGATCTTTGTGAATTTAAGGCCAGCCTGGTCTACAGAGAGACTTCCAGGACAGCTGGAGCTACAGGGAGACCCCGTCTCAAAAAGACCAAAAAAATTTTTAGGCACAAAATAATTAATATAATAAGAATGAATTTTAAATAAATAAAAATAAAAANAAAAAAAAAAAAAAAAAAAAAAAAAAACCAATAAATAAATAAATAAATAAATAAATAAAATAAAATTTAATTCTGTTTTGATTTGTTCACACATTTATTGTATACTTCTTGAATTGTTCTTGTACTAACTTTACACAGGGACTTGAGAAAATGTACAATTTTTTTTTCTGAGACAGGGTCCCCCTATAGCCCCGGCTGGCCTGGAACTCACTCTGTAGACCAGGCTGGCCTTGAACTCACAGAGATCAGCCTGTCTCTGCCTCCCGAGTGCTAGGATTAAAGATGTGCACCACCACCCCTGGCAAAATGTACAATTTTTAAATCATGGAAATTATTATAGATGCTTCCCAGCTATAGATAATAAAATCATGAGAAAATGTCACACAGTATATTACTATTATCTGACAGGCCACAGTGAAAACAGGAAAATTCACTTTCTTTTTTTTTTTTTTTTTTGTCATTTTGAGACAGGGTCTCCCTGTAGCTCCGGTTGTCCTGGAACTCGCTATGTAGATCAGGCTGGCCTTGAACTCACAAAGATCTGCCTGCCTCTGCTTCCCAAGTGCTAGGATTAAAGGCGTGCACCACCACGCCCAGCTAGGAAAATTCACTTTCTACTGGATGGATGGAATTTTCATCTTACATAAAATAAGTGAGTTGTAAGTCCAACAACTGTAACATAGGAATGAGTCCTGTACAAGATAAATATGAATATTACAAAACAAAATCTTCCATTTTTAGCACATATATTTAGAAGCCATTGAAAACTGTATAAATAGCAGCTTGAATAGTGATATATTGCACAGCATCAGTTACTAACCAAATTTTTATAATAAGCAGACATTTCTGATGACAGAAACTCACAAAACACAGTTGTGTATTAGAAAAATAATTCTTTTTCTAGGTTATTTTGTACATAATGATAGAAAAATTGACATCATAGGGAGACAGGCCACTTTTGCTATAAAGTTGTTTGCTTCTTTATTTGTCTGCCTTCATCCTCTTCATGCATTTCCTTATAAAGAAGTTATCTTAGGCAGGAGATATTACTTAGTAATTGAGAACTTGCTACTCTTGCAGAGGTTCCCAACATTCACATTGGGCATCTTACAACTGCCTTTAATTCCAGTTCAAGTGGTTCAATGTCCTCTTTTTTATTTCCAAAGGCACGCACCCACAGATATACACATAAAGGAAAAAGAAGTTTATCTTTTTAAAATGTATTCTTTTCTTAGGTTGGGAAGGAAAGAGTTTATTGCATCTCATACTTCCAAAAGACATTCTATCACTGAGGGAAATCAGGATAAGAACTCAAGGCAGGAACCTGGAGTCAGAAACTGAAGCAAAGACCATGGAGAAATGCTACTTACTGACTTGTTCATCTGACACATGCTCAGCTTGCTTTCTTCTCTTTTTTATTTTAGATTTTTAATTGATTTTTGTCTGTTTCATATAGAACATCTCAATCATCTTTATGCCCCTTCCCATACCTTCACCCTCTCATAGTGCACACACACACACACACACACACACACACACACACACACACACACTGGATTTCATGCATTCTGTCATTTTTTAAGGCCTATGGAGTCAAGTTAATGTCTTCAATATCTCTCAGTGCAAGTTCATCCACTAGAGTCTAGTCAGATTATCTAGAGTCTCTCCCTTTAAGAAAATCAGCTTTTCTTCACGCAGCAGTATTCAGCTGTCCAATAGTTATTTAGCTATATTTGAGTTCCACTGCTAATTTGCACAATTCTGTGATTTTGTCTGTTGAGTTTGCATAGATCTTGTGCATGCTGCTTTCTTCTACAACTTAGAACCACCTTCCCAGAGATAGTACCATCCACAGTGTGCTGGACCCTCCCACATCACTCAACAATCAAGAAAACATCTCACCAAGAAGACCACAGGCCCATCCAATAGAGGAAATTCCAGAAAAGTGGTTCTCTCTTCCCTGGTTTGTAACAAGTGGAAAACAAAACCCAACCAAGACACTCATATCCCAGGGATATAAGGCTATGTTGATAAGTTCTTTTAATCTGCTTTCAAATTTGGCTTCTTAATATTTTTAAAGACATTTGCACTTATATTCATCAGGGATGATGGCTTGTAATTTTCTTTCTTTTTTCTTTTTTTATTGTTATTAAACTTTTTCCCATAAGTCTTAAATCATTTCTCAATCGAATCTAGAGTCACTTCCCTTTCCATGCCCTCCACCCCACCACAGTCCCTGCACTCTGCCATACAAGTCCTGCATCTTTTTCTGAGTCTTTCCAGAGTTTGTTTTTTTTTTTTTTTTTTTTTTTTTTTTTTTTTTTTTTTTTTTTTTTTTTTTTTTTTTATTTATATTTGTATTTATATATATCATTATATTATATTTATATATATATATTATATATATATAATATATATATATCTTATGGAATTGGAGAACGTTTTTTCCTAAAAGATGTCATATTTTCCTTAAGGGAGTACTTGAAGGCTCCTCCTTGGCAAGCTCAAACAACCATCAATCATGAACTTGTGTTCCACACTGGGATCTTTCCCTTCCATAGTCCCCCCAATGAAGTCCACTAAGCACGGGTCCTGTCTTGATCCCTCTACACTGGCCTCCATGATACAGCCGAGGTAGTCCAACAATGGCAGTCCATATTCTGATGAGGCTGAATTCTCATTAGCTGCTTAGTTCACAAGCTGGGTATCTCAGCAGACTTCAGTCCACATTGGAAGGTTAAAAAGCTGTATCTCATGTCCTTGAGGAGTGCCAAAAGCAGTGGCAGCCACAGAGAAGATTCACCTGCCTATAAGAATTGAAGACAGGCCAAACAACAGTGCTCTCTTTTTTCTTTTTGTCTTTTTACAAAGATCTCACGTTTTATGTCTACATTACAGTTTCTCTGGTCTTACTGATTATTTCTGGTTGTATTTTCCGTCTGGATGCTTAAGGCCACACAGTTAGCCTGGATTAGCCAAGGTTTTGTTTTCTTGAGGTCAGTGAGGATCTGGTCCTCAGGGCTCTCTCAAGGCTTTTTTGGGGGGCTTCTCTTTCAGACCAGATGTATCATCTATTACCCCAAGCTGGAATCTTTTAATTGATACTTCAAACATTCTGCACAACACATTTTGATAATACTCAGGCCTTTTCACCCATTTTCCCACCAGGGCAGCTGCACACATGAACACATAGTGCTTGTGACAGCATCCACAAGATTTGTACAAGCTCAAGCCAGGCAAAATTCCAGCATGGATGGAGGAGATGAGTAGGAAGTTCCAGCCCTAACTTAGGAAATATAGGCAATTGCTAACTTCTGGGAGAAGAGTAGTCAGCTTTCTTTAAGGGTATGAAGCTAAGTAGGTTGATGAGGCTCTAGGGTATGGACACATCCAAGAGCATGTGTGGAACACTAATTTGAGAACTAATACACTTTTATAAAATATCAATAATAATAGAGGACATGAAATCAAAGTGTGCATATATTAATTTACAGTTACTTTAAAATTCCAATGGTGGAACTTTGTATTTACTCTACGTTTAGATTTCTATCTTATATTTTGATAACTCATGTCAACTCAGTACACATATTCACTCTTCGACTTTCAGTCCTATATGTTCTATTGTTTATACAGAGTAAATCTCAGAGTTTTGCTGCTGTTGTTTGTTAGTTTGCTCTGGAAATCAATGTTCAGCATTTTTTTATGTCGACATCTTTGAAATCTTTCAAAACCCAAGTTAATCTTGCAGCCACTATATTCAAAGAGTTTTATTGGCTCTAATTCTACATTTTCTGACAAACCATCCCCAAAAGTATACAATGAGCTTTGATGAGGAGCATGCTTTAGACTTTTCTTTTTCTTTCCTTCATTTAGAGTTCCAGTGGCAAAGTATGATGAGTATCTTCTTCTAATGGTATGCGGGAAAGAGGTATTAAAGGACTAAAAGCACTAAGTTTTCTAACAAGATTGTAGTTGAAAAGTAATTATAGCACCTACATAAATCTTTAGTACTTGCCATGTACTTGTTCTTGGGGTCTAAAGCCATCCTCTATGATAGACTATTAACATTACCACATTTTTTATTAATGAACAAGTTTTGAGATATAATATTAATTAAAGGAAGCCCAGCTATTAGTATGTATTAGCACAGATAGATTTTTATATTCAAATTATTCTTACACCACTAAGCTATCTAATAGGAGAAAAGATACAAGTTTGATGGAGTTTAACTGCCATCCTTGGAGGTCTAGGCATGTTAGTGCATACTTATAATTCTATATTTCAAGCACTTGGGAGGTGGAGGTAAAAGGGCCACAAATACACAGCCTGGGCTGTGTACTGAGGTTACTTTTCTTACAGGTAGAAAGAAAAAAATGCAAGAAAGAAAAGAAAATAGATACAACTAAAATGTATTATTTAAGTGACATAAGCTAGAATCAAAAAGGCAAATGCCAAGTTTTTTCTTATATGTGGAATCTAGTTTAAAACATATGTTTCTGTGTATGTGTATATTTACATGTGTGTAGGTCACAAAAATAAGATCATGAAATGGGAAGAAAATAGTTTAAGGATGATAAGAGACAGAATACTAGTACACATGATATAGAAAAGAAAAAGAAGAGCTGGAGAGATGGTTCAGTGGTTAAGGACACTGGTTGCTTTTGCAGAGGAGCCAGGTTTGGTTCCCTCTACCCACATGACAGATGTCTGCTGGAACTCTAGTTCCCAGTGTACTGTTGCTCTCTTCTGGCTTCATGGACACTACACGCACAGTTGCACTTGCACAAATGCAGGCAAATCACTCATACACATAAAAGTAAAAAAGCAAGTAAGTCAAACAAAATTTAAGGGTAAAAGGAGAGAACTATCTGGGGCAAGCAACGTGATGCAACTAAAGAGGGGAGGACACATAAGAGGAAGGTGGGAGAAGAGAATGTATTGAACAAGTTATAAAGATACAAGAATGAAGAAAACATGATGGAACCTAGTATTTGTATGATAATCTGAAAATTATATTTTTAAAAAATTGAGAAAATAAAAGTAAGGATGAAATGAAAGAATGAAAGAAAGAAAAGAAAGAAAGAGGGAAGATAAAGAGAAGGAGACAAAAGAAGAGTGAAAAGGAGGCACTGACATTAATAATTTAGGCTGACTTAAACATGATTTGGCTCAGGACCTCTCCCTAGAATCCTTCCACTCCCTCCCAAAAATTTAACGGTAATCTCAGTGATATCAAACTCCATAATAATGTAGTAAATGGGGAATTATATTAGTAATTGGATTTTCCCTAGACAGGTTTTAGAACATATTCCAAGTACTTAAGCTGCCCCCTTGTGTTCTTATTTAATAGGAAACCACAAATGGTTGTATGAGCTCAAAATCAAGTTTAGAGCTCTGGAGATATTTGAACATACTGTGCCTCTGGAAAAATATCTTTGTGGAAAAACCAATGGCAGTAGAAAAGGAGGGTTAGTGATGGAGCAAATCTTGTACAAACTCTTCAAAAATAGGACCAGGCAATTGACACTAAAAATAAATTTTCCGTTCTAGAAAGATAGAGAAAATATTTTTATGTCAGAGAGTGGTCTCAAATTCCAAGCTTTTTCTTCAGGCTTGCATATCCTTTGATTTTTTTTCTTTGACTATATTATTGAATTATTGTGGATTTCATACAATATATCATAATCATATCTATATCCCCTCCCACATTTGCACCCCCTTCTAGCCTCTTCCACCAGATTTCATGTATTCTGTCATATATGTTAAGGATTATTATATCACACTATGGTACCCAGATATCCCTCAATGACAGTTCATCCATTCGAGTTTACTCAGGCTATCTAGAGTAGCTCCCTTAAGTAAGGTCAACTCTTCCTCATTCAGCCATGATCAGCTGCCTCCTCTCCATTTTCCCAGTTCTATGTGATATTCCTTAAGTTTCATGAAATATTTCTATTTATAAAAGTTATACCACTGTTCTGGTCTAATATCTATTATCAGTATTCACTCTCTTAACAAATCATATGATGAGAAAACTATTTAAGTTCTACTTCAACAACTTAGTTTCAGTAATAGAAAAATATTATAGTGTTGCTATGATACATGTCAGTCTATTCAAATGTTGACTCATTTATATGAGGAGAAAAATAAGACCCTGAATTAATAAATTGCCACTTCTGGAGTCAGAAACACAAGAGCATGGGTTATAAATTTGCTACCTTTATATGAATTTTGAATGTACTTTTAAACTATACATCAGTTTAATAATTTCTAACTTGGAGATATTTTCAAACTTAGAGCATTGCTGTAATAGTGAAATAGTATCATGGAAACTAATATTCAAGAACAATATATTGTACCTTCATTTCTACTATGATTTTAATATTCTGTGACAATTGATGTATAAAATTGGAGAATGAATGCTCACACAAATATAAATCTGTTGTTTTAACTTTATTTCCTTTTCATTTTTATAGAAGCAAATTTTTAAAGTTGTTAATTAAAAAGTAATTTCATATGCAGGTCTGGTAATTCGCTACAATTAAAAAATCCTGTACTCTTAGGGTGAAGGCAAGAAGATAGTAAACTCCAACCCACCCTATGCTACAGTGTAGTGAGACTCTGTACCAAAATGGCTTTTTTACCAGTATTTCATGGCAAAATCCTTTGTGCCTGGGGTGGGGGAGTCCCCTAAAGATAATGATCAGCTTCCTCTTCTGATTAAGTAATTAAAGATATACGTAATGACAAAGGCAGAGAAATAATTTAAATTGGACACATAAGCTCTGTCTTAAACTAGGCAAGTATGGACCTGAACTTTACATTTACAAAGCAGATGACTTGCTGTTCCAGTCAAAGAGTGTGACTCTGTAGTTGGTGGCAAGTGCTACACATCATGTCCAGGCACTTGCCCCAAGACACAAAAGGAAAATTAATGACAGAGTGGTAAGAAGCCTGTATAGTTAAGCAATCTTGCCAAATTGGCCATATTTACCATTGATGACCTATTGGAGTCCTGTCAACTACAAAAAGTTGTTCCAGCTCAGAAAATAGTTTTTATTGTATATATATATATATATATATATATATA
>VZQC01001210.1:1080145-1141137 GCA_009823505.1 Rhizomys pruinosus
TTAATTTCATTCTTCTACAAGTGGTGATCCAGTTTTGCCAACACCACTTGCTGAAGATGCTGTCTTTTCTCCATTGTGTCTTCTTGGCCCCCTTGTCAAATATGAGATGGCTGAAATTGTATGTGCTCAAGTTTGGATCTTCAGTTTTGTTCCATTGCTCAACAGGTCTGTTTTTGGTGCTAGTACCAGGCTGTTTTTATAACTAGAGCCCTGTAGTATAGTTTGAAGTCTGGTATAGAGATCCTCCCTGTATTGCTCTTTTCACTCAGGGTTGTTTTGGCTATTTGGGGTCTTTTGTTATTCCAAATGAAATTAAGAACTTTTTCCCCAAGCTTGTGAAGAAACTCTTGGGGATTTCAATTGGGATTGCATTAAATCTATACAAGAATTTGGGTAGGATTGACATTTTTACAATGTTAGTTTTCCCAATCCATGAGGATGGGAGGATTTTCCATCTTCTGATGTCTTCTTCAATTTCATTCTTTAAGGGTTTAAAATTTTTGTTGTAGAGATCTTTGGTGTCTTTGGTTAGGTTTGTTCCTGGGTATTTTATTGTTTTTGAGGCTATTGTGAGTGGGGAGGTCTCCTTGTATTCCTTCTTCAGTTGCTTGTTTTTGGTGTAAAGAAAGGCTACTGATTTTTTTAGGTTAATTTTGTATCCTGCCACTTGCTGAAGCTGTTAATCATTTGTAGGAGTTTTCTGGTGGAGTTTTTAGCATCCCTTAAGTAAACAATCATATCATCAGGAAATAAGGATAGCTTGATTTCCTCTTTTCCAATTAGTAATCATTTAATTTCCTTTTCTTGCCTTATTGCCCTAGCAAGTGCTTCAATCACTAAATTGAAGAAGAGTGGTGACTGGGGGCAGCCTTGCCGAGTTCCTACCTTTAAAGGGAATGTTTCTGTCATTTCCCCATTTAGGAGGATATTGGCTGTGTGTTTCCTGTATATTGGTTTTGATTACATTGAGGAATGATCCTTCCAATCCAATTCCCTCTAGGATTTTAAACATGAAGGGATGCTGGATTTTGTCAAAGGCCTTTTCTGAGTCAATTGAGATGATCGTGTGGTTTTTTTCTTTCAGTCCATTTATATGCTTGATGATATTTATTGATTTTCGTATGTTTAACCATCCCTGCATCTCTGGTATGGGGGGGTGGGGGGTGCTCTTTAGCCCATGCTCCAGTACCTGTGCTTCAGGTGGTCTTGGGAGATCCCCCATCTCAAGACTCACACAAACCCACCTTTTATACCAGCTGGGAAGATAACTTTGCCCCCACAGCCACACCAGCCAATTGGGCCAAAGATCAACAAAGACAAGGAAATACAATCAAACGAGTTAGGTCTAAATAAAAATACCTTAGTCTTAGCATCTATTTAAAACCAATAGCAGGGATTGGAGAGATGCCTCAGCAGTCAAGATCACTGACTACTCTTGCAGAGAACCTGGGTTCAAATGCCAGGACCCACATGGCAGCTAACAACTATCCATACACCTGTTCTTCTGGCCTCCAAGGGCAAGTAAGGATACAGGTACACATACATACTTGCAAGGAATATACTCATACACTTAAAATAAAATAAGAAAATATTTAAAGCTAGCAGACCCAAAGTATTGAGAAATCCTTTCATTCAGACTTCTCTCATAATTGTCCTCAACAAAAGGCCCGCTCTTTCTTTTATTGAAACACTCTCTCCAGCAATGATACAGGGAAGTAAAAGTAGAACTGTCATATCAAAGAATTTTTCCATTTCTGATCACTACTGATTTAGAATAGCACACATGCAATCACAAACAGATATATTAATTTAACCTGATCCATAGCTTTTAAACACACAAAAGGATAATTGTCTCATTGTTTTCAGTGAGATAAGCACTTTTGGCATCGCTTTGACATATGGAACATATACACATTCATACATTATTTTTCAACTAGGGTAAGTAAGGGTCATGAGGATTAAGATCATATGTTAAAATCACTAGGGAAACACAGGGCATTATGAGCTTATCTACATTATAAAGGAGCTTAGATTAAAGTTTCCATTGCAAGGTTAAGTGAAATGCATTTAAGCAGAGCATGCCCACATTGAAAAATTTATTAAAATTCACTTAATCTTTAAACCTTGTGGTAAATTATATCCTTTGAGAGATTTAACATAGAAAGCCACAAAATCATATAATATTTTAAAAATACCTAAGCATGACTCTTGAGGACCTCACATCACTCTCTTAAGATTATTTACTGTCCATTTCCTGTATTATTCTCTGTCTAGCTGCTGGTGAATGTGTATTTGGTGGTGTCTCATGACCACACCTGACAATACCCTCCTCATACGTAACAAAAATTACCAGACTTCAGACCACTTCAACAAGCTAATGAAATGATTGGTCATTTTTCTTTCAGTAGGCAGAGTGGCTCTCCCTCAGTTGATGCTAATCTTCTATCAACTCCATTTTCCTTCTAATTAAAACTTGCTAAAGAGTCCTTATTCTAGTTGTAGTGTAAAAACTGGGACCAACTTCCAGCTGTAGAGATGGCTCAGTGGTTAAAACATTGGCTGCTGTTGCATAGGACCTGAGTCAGATTCCCAGCATCCACATGGCAGATAACAACCACCATCTGTAACTCTAATTCCAGGGGATCTGACACTCTTTTCTTACCCCTTTGGGCACTGCACAACATAGGTACACTTATTTACATGCATGCAATGCATTTATACACATAAAATAAGATAAAATAAAATAAAATAACAAACAAAATACTTCTAAAATTCTGGGACAAATCTCTCTCACTTCAAATATCAAAGGAAAAAATACTATAAGTTATCTTTCTTTTAGTTATCTTTCAGTATTGAGAGACTCAAGAGTCAATGTTTTAGCTAAAGCTACATCCAAGTTTCCACTATAAGTTCACCTTGTATCTTACTAAACAACTCTAGAACTTAGAAATTTAAAAGAGTAACCACTTTGTTTCTCAGCCTGGGAATTCTGGATTTATTTCTGTTCCTCTAGGAGCCCCAAATCAGCTGTTGGTCATAGAATGGCTGGCTGTTGTCTATCCTGGAAGAAGGTGACTGGACTTTAATTCAGAAGGCTAGACTAGACTTCATCCGACAGCTAGTGAGAAAAATTCAAGAAAATCAGCAGGAGAATACAAGGTTTCCTGAAACTGCCCTCAGGGAAACTGGAGTTCCCTCTTTTTTAGTTCTTAATCTTGTTACTAAAAAATTTAGAAATATACTCAGAAGGAAGCCCAAGGACGAATTTTTTAGAGTTTGAGAGAAAAACAATTGGGCAAGCAAGCTGTTAATATTGGCAGCTTTTGGAGGAGAGGAAGAGAAAGCCATGCTGTTTGTAAGCAGCCCCATTATGAGCACAGAGCCATGTGGTAGAAGGGAACATTTTCAGTGAAAATGAATGACAAAGTCCAGAGTGTCCAGGAAAGTGTGCTCAGGCTATGGAGAGTATGTGAAAGAAAAGGAGTAAGTAGGAAAAGGAATTTATCCTTTCCTTAATTAGAAAACACAGAAGAGGAAGGCTCTCCTGTGCTGCCCCCTGGAAGTATTGGGAATCTGTGCATGGGGGAGGGCTGTCTGGGGCAGATAAGATTATCTTTTCATTAAGGGGATAATTATTCCTTCTAATTCTTTAGCATGTCTTTGGGTGAATCAGGTTTCCTGAAGGACCTACTCCTGGCCAGGTGATTGACAGGTGCTGCTGGATTAACTCTCAAAAGAGGAAATAACCATATATAATGATGTAATATTTGGGGTGGATAAGTGGAAGAAGTTACTCTCTCCCTTGCACTGAGGGGCATCTGGAGAGAGTAACTTGAAATTATGGGCCTTATGATGAACAACAGAATTTGAAATCCAATGGGTGATGGAAGGTTATGGGAGGGTACCAGTAGGGAAGGGTAAAGATGATCAAGATGTCCTCTATGAAACACACAGAAATTCAATAAAAAATTACAAAAACAATGTCACATCTAACACAAGGCCAAAGTTAATCTGTTCTTTTGACCGAGAGACCTAAAAAGTGTCACAGCTTAAGTTTAATTTTCTAGTGTTGTTAGAGAAATAGAGTGGAACTCAAGTTAACTAAGAAGAGGGAGCACATCCCCAATGACCTACTATAATATAACATCCACCTTCTCAAGAGTTGAGACCCTAAAATAATTTAGAAGGACAGAAATTGGGGAATAGATATAACCCATTTTCATTAATGAATCAATTCCAAAGCTGTCCACCAGAAGTTATTAGTGTCTGGACTGAAGTTTTGTCATAGCTTCACAAAGAGCCTCGAGCAAACTGTGATTATTTAGGGGAAGAGTGTTATCGAGAACACTGACTAGGAACAAGAATTTTCTTTTTGGCATTTCTGGCCTATGGCCATGACAGAAAAAAGAATATTTCTACCTTCTGGCCAAGAGTATGAATCAAGAGCCCTATCTCTAAACTGTCTGAGCCTTTCAATTTCTCAAGACCAGTAAAGTGTCGCTTTGAAGCAGTCTGTAGGCCAAAAGAATTCACAAGAGTATCACAGATTCCTTAGGTAAGAATGAAAGGAGATACAAATTTATTCAACTGAAGATAATATGAGGATGAACTTAATATCCATACAACTGTGACTGTTGACAGTTTGTCAGCAGTTTACTTCAGCCGTGTTTTGTTCTCCATAGCTGGAAAAAGCAATCTCAAGCTAACTGAATTTACATAATATTGGAGCCAGAATGGTCACTTAATGGGTTGTCCTTGAAAATGAAACTGCTAAGCAGCCTAGTTTAATGTTGACTTCTCTTTGAAAAAAAATGGAAAAAGGAAACTTTATTTAGAAAAGTCACAAAGATGTCTACACAGAAAAAAGCATAATATTAAAAGACAAGAAATGGCAGCGCAGGTGCACACACACACACACACACACACACACACACACACACACACACAAAGGGGGCTGGGGAGAGCCCAGTTAGTTAAATCAGAGCATCAAAACCAAGCAGGAAAGAACAAGTTATTTATACTCCTCAATTACTGCTTAACTCCTTCCTGAGAACTCTATTTATCCAATGTTGTACTGAAAGTTCTTGTATCTATTATTTCCAGTTCTTTAACAGATATAATATTAGCATGCTGCCAATGTAAACATTGCTTAATTATTTTAGGTAAAAACATAAAGACAGCCAAAATTTCTGTAAAAATCATTTTGTTCTATTTTTACTATTGGATAGAAATCCATACTTTCATCTGGTTTGTTTGGTCCCTTACCATTTTATTTTGATTGATGTTTCAATTTTTTAAAGTGGTCCAGCATCAGCATCAACAGGAATCTGTTACAGATATAATTCTCAGGGCCGCAGCCAAGCATTCTGTTTCAAACCGGTTGGCAGTTAGGGCAGCAAGGTATTTGAACAAATCTTTACTTGAAAGGAACATGCTGTTTTGGTATAAAAGCTTAACACTCTCTGGCAGCAAAACAGATGGGTTCTTGTATAGAGTGATAAAATACAGATATTCAAACACTTTTCTGGAATAGAAAAATGCTCTTCTGTTTTATGTTTGTTCCTAAAATAAATATTTGATGACTATAATGCAAGATTTTGTAGAGCAGAAACAGTAGTTACAACAATAGAAACAATAGTTTATAAGTTTTAAAAACTGGAAGAATAGTATGTTTCTGAGGGTAAAATTAAACAATATATTTATTGAAAGCAGACCTTTAGTACAAAATTTAATTCAGACTCTGTAATTACTGTATAAGAGTGAAAAATATATATTCATATTTTAGAGTAATATAAAATTAAAGGAGGAAAATGTGAATTCCTAAACATAAAAAAAGACTGATAGAAAGATGCAAGACAGTTATGGCAGAATGCATGATCTGGGGTAGGGAGGGGGAAGGGAAGGGGAAATATGTCTAAACTGAACTGAGAAATTATGTCTGAAATACACAAAACATCAATAAAAGCATTATAAAAATTTTTACTTTGTCCATGGCTTGTTTAAGGTAGATATTTTTGGAAGTTTTCTTGGACAGAATTACCTCTGCCTTCACTCTCTAACCCAATTAAGTTGCCTCATTTTTGCCTTGGAATTCTAAATTCTAAAGAGGTCCCACCTAGTGCTAAATAATGCTTCTTTTGATTCATAGATGGAGAAGATCCCGTTTTAATCTTCAGTTCAATGCAACAGCTAACATAAAATATGTGAATTAACTTTCAGAGAAGTAATGTGTGTGCGAAGAAAAATATGAATAAATAAATAAATAAATAAATAAATAAATAAAGGAACTGGGCACCAGAGATAAAGTTTCCTTGCACTATGGACAGGAGAGAAGGAGATAATAGCTCTGGATGAGGAATACAATGCTCAGCAGGGAATCTTCCTGCCAATAATGTCCCTCCTTTCCTTCCACATAAAAGCCTTTCTGCCCATCAATCACCACAGTAAAGCTTTGACATGACAGCACATCTGTCTTCTCAGGAATCTCTTGAATTAAACCATCTCCTTCTTATGAACTTCTGTTTCCCAAATACTGGTCTTCTAGGAGCAGGTAAAATGACCTGTATTTATTATTTCAGTACTGTTCAGTGATTAATAGAATTTGATCTCATACTTAGCATTCAATTTTATTTTAAGTAATTATTAAAAATATACTGTGATACTACGTTCAGAAATGTATCAATTAAGAATTCAAACAGTTTAATTTACACTCACATTGTTCATGGTCATGGAGCTTTTTCAAAAGGCAGCCCTTGTAAGTGAAATTAATCTCTTTACATTTTATTTATTTGGATTTAGGGCATATAATTTGGGACACCATTTTTACTTCAGATAAAAGTGAAATAAAATGCTTAAATCTACCAGTCTAATAGATAATAGAAGATAATATGTCCAAAATAGTTTTGATTTTCTATTTACAGGCAAAAATTAATAGTTCATTAACACAGGAGAAATTTAAAAACTGGGTCAGAATAAAGTTTCAGAGACTCAAAAGATTCAGATGACATTACAAACATGCTGAATAAATCTGAATAATACTTTTTTCCTAAAGAATTAATGTTCCAATATAGCAACCAGTAAAATTATTTGCAACTTTCAGATCTTTTAGATATTAGCTCTAAAGCATATGGTTTTTTTTATTTACTCTTTTTTCACCCACTTTCTTCCAGACAGTAAAAGAACACTGAAATTGGACTCCTTAATTTAAAAAAGAAACTGGATGTTTAAATTAAGGTTGAATTTGAAGAGCTGACCAATTGCTTAGCAAGAGTATATAAAAGTATTACTATGGATATGTTTTGATGAAGGCACAATTATTTTTCTAATTCATGATTCTCAACAACTATCATACACATAAATTACCCAAATTTAAAAAAAAAGTAATCACAAGTCAAAGAAACAAGAAAAAGAAACATGAGAGACATAGGGCTAATCTATTCAACATGATATTTTTTTTTCTTTAAGTGGAAATTGAAATGAATTGTAAAACCCAATGGAATAGTTGAAAGGTGGATGACTGTAAATCCCAGGCAATGTCTTACATTTGTCATTCTCTATGAAATGTATGTTGTCTGATGCTGCATTCTCCATTTACAAGTGGGGCAGCAAAACACCAATGTATATACTTTCCTGACTCATTTGCATGTCACCATTTATAACTTTTTACTGCCCTGTGGCATTGCAGCAGTTATATCCTAAATGAGGAATATGCAGCAATAATAATTTTTGATAATACCTTAGTAATTATATGACCCATGAAGGGCTTTTTTTTAAAGCTTCAAAACTCATGCTCCCTTCCTTGAGTGTAAATCTAATCTCATTTTTGGCTTTGAACCTAGTTATTAACTTTGTCTTCTTGACAGATCTGGTGGACAATGGTATAATGAGGTCAAAAAGAAAGAAACTGAAATCTATCAACTTGATGCAAGAAGACTAATAAATAAAAGCAATAACCCTCCTCCCTCAAAACATACAAGGAATCAACAAGTAGTCTTAACCACTTAGAAAGTTCATAGTCATGGCTTTTTCTGCATTGATTGAGATATCATGTGGATTTGTTTTTCAGTCCATTTATGTGTTTTATGATATTTATTGATTTATGTATGTTGAACCATCCCTGCACCTCTGGTATGAATCCAACTTGGTCATGATGGATGATCTTTTTGATATGGGTCAGTATGCGGTTTGCAAGAATTTTGTTGAGAATTTTTGCATCTGTGTTCATTAATGAGATGGGTCTATAGCTTTCTTTTTTGCTTGCATTTTGCCTGGTTTGGGTATTAGAGTGATGGGGGACTTCATAGAAAGAATTTGGGAGATTTCCCTCTGTTTGTAGTCTTCTGAACAGTTTGAAAAGTAATGGCTGTAAGTCTTCTTTAAGTGTTTTATAAAATTCTGCTGTGTACCCATCTAGACCTGGGCTTTTTGTTTATTTGGGAGAGATTTTTTTTTTAATTACATCTTCAATTTCCTCAAATATTGTGTGTCTGTTTAAACTGTCACTCTCTTCTGGGTTAAGATTTGTTGAGTCACAGCATTTCAAATCTTCATCCATTTCTCTTAAGTTTTCAAGTTTAGTAGATTTTTGAAGTATTTCCGTATGATTGTCTGGATTTTTTCATTGTCTGTTTTGATGTTTCCCCTTTCATCAGAAATTCTATTGATTTGGAGTTGCTCTTTCTTTCTTTTGGTTAACTGGGCTAAAGGTCTGCCTATCTTGTTTACCCATTTAAAGGACCAAATTTTGGATTCATTGATTCTTTGTACTGTTTTCTTTGTTTCTATTTCATTGATTTCTGCTCTGATTTTTTGTTATTTCTTCCTATCTGTTGGGTTTAGGGTTCATTTGTTGTTGTCTCTTAAGTGTTACTAGCTGCAGTGTTGGATCATTTATTTGCACTCTTTCTGTTTTTTTAATGTGGGCACTTAGGGCTATACATTTTCCTCTTAGGACTGCTTTTAAAGTATCCCATAGGTTTTGCTGTGTTGTATTGTCATTTTCGTTTAGTTCCATGAGTGCTTTTATTTTTTCTTAGTTTCTTCCTTAACGCATTCATTATTCAGGAATGTGTTGCTTAGACTCCATGTGTTCTTGTAGGTGACAGGGCTTATCCTGATGTTGATATTCAGTTTTATTGCAGTGTGGCATCCCTTCATGCTTAAAGTTGTAGAGGGAATTGGACTGGATGGATCATTCGTCAATGTAATCAAAGCCATATACAAGAAACCCACAGCCAATACCATCTTCATCTCAATTGATGCAGAAAAAGCCTTTGACAAAATCCAGCATCACTTCATGCTTAAAATCGTAGAGGTAATTGGACTGGAGGGATCATTCATCAATGTTATCAAAGCCATATACAAGAAACCCAGAGCCAACATCATCATAAATGGAGAAAAGTTAGAAGCATTCCCTTTAAAGGCAGGAACATGGCAAGACTGCCCACTATTGCCACTCCTCTTCAATATAGTGCTTGAAATGCTTGCTAGGGCAATAAGACAAGAAAGGGAAATTAAAGGAGTTATAATTGGAAAAGAGGACATCAAGCTATCCCTTTTTTCAGAAGATATGATAATCTTACCTAGGGGATGCTAAAAATTCCACCAGAAAACTCCTAAAAATGATCAAGTCTTTCAGTCAAAGGTCAGGAAACAAAATTAACTTACAAAAATCAGTAGCCTTTCTATACACCAACAATAAACAACTGAAGAAGGAATACAAGGAGACATAGTGTTGAACATTTTTAAAGGTGTTTCTCAGCCATCTTTATTTCCTCATCTGTGAAATCTCTGTCCAGCTCTTATTCCATCTTTTGAGTGATACATTTTTTTCTTCTTTGGTTTTTGAGTAGTTTATATATTCTGGAAGTCAATGCTCTGTCAGTTGTATTACTGATGAAGGTTTCCTCCCACGCCATGGGTTTTCTATTTGTTTCTTTGATTGTCTCTTTTTATTGTTGTTCCCATTTGATTTTATATTATTCCAAAATATGCATATATATATATACTCCACACATAAATAAAAATTACAAAATCTGAAAATAAACTATAGGTTAATTCCAAAGCACATTTAGAGATTCACATTTTAACAGTAAAGTTGCATGCAGGTAAAAAGAAGTATAACTTTACATTGTCTCCCTATTTTAGAATATGAATATTAATATTCCTATATAACAAAACACACCATAGGATTACATAAGGATAAATTATGAATGGTTGTAGCATGTATCAATAAAAAGGGAAATATTATTTTACAAAATATTTTTAACTGTTAAATATAATCTTTTTTTCTTTTTTATGAAAAGATGTCAATTTTTTTTGCATTTTTTAAAATTTATTTTTATTAATACTTTGTGTATTTCATACATCATTTTCCAATTCAGTTCAGGCATATATCCCCTTCCCTTCCCCCCCACCCCACCCCTATTTCCTAAGGAAGTGCTTGAAGGTTCCTCCTTGGCAAACCCAAACAAGCATCAATCATGCCCCTGTGCTCCACACTGGGGTCCCTCTCCTCCCCATGGTCAGCCAAATGAGGTCCAGCAAGCGTGTGTCCTGTCTTGATCTTCCTGCACTGGCCTCCATGACATAACCTGGGTATTCCAACAACTGCAGTCTATACTCTGAAGAAGGTGAAATTCCAGTAGCCACTCAGTCTATAAGCTGGATATCTTAGTAGTCCCCATCTGGCACTGAAGGTTTGAAGGATTCTCAAGTTTCATATATGAAAATCAATTTTTCAGACCTTATTGATTATTTATTTCTGGTTATACTTTCCTTTTGGATGCTTAAGGCCACACAGTCAGCCCAGATTAAGCAAAGTTTCTGTTTTCTCAAGGTCAGTTGAAGATATGGTCCTCAAGGGACACTCAGTTTTTTTTTGGAGGGGGGAACCCCTGGCTCCTTTTGGTTTTTCAACCACAAGTTCCATCCACTTGAGGACACAGGTCTTGCTAGACCAGGGTTATCTTTTTGAAGCATAAGCAGACTTTCCTCTTTATAGGGTGGACACTGGCTGAAGTCCCGTTAGTGGATTTCCAAGACCTCCCTGCACAGGAAGAATAGTGACTAACATTTGCAGGACATTTCAGGAGATGCCCCCATGCGTATTCCCCTGAGACTTAGTTGACCTCTGAGGGCAAGGAACAAAGTTATCCCTTAGGTCCCTGAGCCAATTTGGTATGGGTATTAAGTATGGTTATTAAGCACCCAGAAAGGCTAAATTACACCAGCCTGATATATCACACCTATACTAAAATTGTATCTTCTGGAAAATAAACTGTGTGTTAATTCCATATCATATTTCTTGACTCACCTTTTTCCATTTTAACTTCATGTTACACTATAATATGTATACATGTCCACCGTCATATACCAAAAATCCGTACTCTGAAAATAAATGGTAGGTTAGTTCTAGGACCAGTCTAGGGATTCATAATATAAGAGCACGGTTGTGTTCAGATTATGAGGAATATAGCGTTAATGCTGCTCAAATTGCCTTAGAACTAGGTACTTGGTGCTAGCATCTACACATGAGGGATAGCATTCATCTTTTGTTTATTCTTGGTCTGTGTTACTTCACTTGACATAATGTCTTCTAGCTCCATCCATTTACCTGCAAATTTCATGATATCATTTTTCTTTACTGCTTCATAGAACTCCATTGTGTAGATGTACCACATTTTCTCTATCTACTTGTCAGTTGAGGGGCACTTGGGTTGGTTCCAGCTCTTTGCTATTGTGAAGAGAGTTGTAATAAACATGGCTGTACGTGTATCTTTGTGGTAGGATGAGTCTTATGGGTATATACCCAGAAATGGTATGCCTGGGTCAAGTGGTAGGGTCATTCATAGTCTTTTAAGGGTCCTCCATGCTGCCTTCCATAATGGTTGTACGAGTTTGTCCAGTTGGTCTGTCCAAGGGGCTCAGTGGGGTATTGAAATCCCCTACTATGAGTGTGCTGGGGATTAATCTGTGCCTTGAGGTCCTGTAGAGTTGTGTTTATAAATATTGGTGCACCGGAGTTTGGCGTGTATATATTCATGATTGTGAAATCTTAATGGTTAATTTTCCCTTTAATGAGGATGTAATGGCCCTCTGTCTCTTCTGATTACTTCTACTTTCAAGTCTATTTTGTCTGATATTAAAATGGCAACTCCTGCTTTCTTTTTGGTACCATTTCTTGGAATATTTTTGCCATCTTTTCACTTTCAGTTGGTGACTGTCCTTGAGGGTGAGATGGGTTTCTTGTAGACAGCATATAGATGGATTCTGTTTCCTAATCCATTCTCCCAGTTTATGACTTTTGAGTGGGAAGTTTAGTCCATTATTACTTAAGGTTATAATTGAGACATGTGTGTTACTTCCTTTCCCCTTATCATCCATTTCCATTTTTGGTCTAGATTTCTACTTTTGCAGTTATGCTTTTAATAATTTCCCTTTCAAGGTGCCTGGGTATAGCTGCTCCTCTCCTCTGCTCTTTAATTGCTTCAAGCATTCTCTGAAGATTTGCTTTTCCGGACATGTATTCTTTCAGCTTGTTTATGTCATGGAAGATTTTTCTCTTTCCTTCAACTAGAATCGACATTTTTGCTGGGTATAGTAACTTGGGTTGGCATTTGTAGTCGTTTAGCACTGGGAATGCTTTGGTTCACATTCTTCTTGCTTTCATAGTTTGCACTGAGAAGTCAGCTGTAGTTCTAATAGGTTTTCCCTTATATGTAACTTGTTGTGTTTGTCTTGTGGCTTTTAGAATTTTGTCTTTGTTTTGGATGTCTAGCGTTTTAACTATGATATGGCACAGGGAGCTTCTTTTCCGGTCTTGTCTATTTGGTGTTCTATGTGCTTCTTGTATTTTGTATGTGTGGGGAGTTTCTTTTCTGGTCTTGTCTATTTGGTGTTTTATGAGCTTCTTGTATTTGTATGGGTTTGTCTTTTTTTAGTTTGGGAAAATTTTCATCTATTATTCTGTGGAAGATCTGATCAATTCCATTTTCTTGGGATTCTTCTCCTTCCTCTATCCCTATGATGTGGAGGTTTGATCCTTACATAGTGTCCCACATTTCCTGGTTGTTCCATTCTTGTGTATTTATAAATTTTTCATAGTCTTTACTTGAACTTTTTAGTTGTTCTATGTTATCTTCCAAGTCTGATATTCTTTTTTCTGCTTCCTCCATTTTACTTCTGAGTTTTTTTCCCATTATTTATTTTTGATTGGATGAGTGTTTGATTTCCTTTTTATTTTGTCTTATATTTTCTTTATTATTTCCACTTACTTTTGGAGGTTCTCAATCTTTTCTTGTACCTCCTTGCTTCTTTGGTTGGTTTTCTTTTTCATTTCAGCATGGGATCTTTTCAGTGTTTCTACTTCCTTCTGGAGTTTGTCATTTTCTCCCTCTCATTCTTTCCAGAGTTTTTCATTTTCTCCTTTTGGTTCTTTCCAAAGATTATTATTCTTTCCCTCTAGGTCTTTTCTGAGTTTTTCATTCTCTCACCTTAGTTCCATGATTTCTTTGAATATATCTATGATTGTTTTATGATCTATGTCCTGTGCTGCCTCCAGGGAGGTCTCCTTGTGGGAATCCTCCATAGATTCAGTAGACTTTAGTGTGTAATTATTCTGTGCTTTTCCCATATTGTTCTTTCTTTGTGCTCTTGGCCTGTGGGTTTCCTTTTGCCTGTATTTCAATGTGAATCACTAATGCCTCTTCACTGCATTGAAGAATCACTTTCTCTGATTCCTTCTCTTTATTTATGGGGTGTTGGCTTGTCTAGATTTCAGGCTTTCTATTTTGGTTATATATTAGTAGGTATAGCTCACTCTTCCCTTCCTATTCTGCAAGAATAGACGTGGTGTGGTCCCTGCAGCTTGGCTGGTCTGGATTGTTTCTTTTGCTGTACAGAAGCTTTTGAGCTTAATGAGGTCCCACTTGTCAATTATCAACCTCACTTCCTGTGGAGCAGATGTCTAGGAAGTCTTCTCTTACACTTATGTTTTATAGGTTGCTGCCAACCCATAAAACAGTTTCAGGTTTCAGGTTGAGGTCTTCGATCCATTTGGAGTTGCTTTTTGTACAGGGCTAGAGGTAGTAGTTTAGTTTTATTCTTCTACAAACATTGATTCAGATTTCCCAACACCATTTGCTGAAGATGCTGTCTTTCCTCCACTGAGTGTTCCTGGAATCCTTTGTCAAATATGAGGTGGCAGAAATTGTATTTGATCAAGTTTGGATCTTCAATTTTGTTCCATTGGTCTGTAAGTCTATTTTTGTGCCAGTACCAGTACCAGGATGGTTTTATGACTATAGCACTGTAGTATAGATTGAAGTCTGGTATAGAGATTTCCCCCATTTTATTCTTTTCACTTAGGGTTGCTTTTGCTATTCGGGGGTCTTTTTTTCCATAGGAATTAAGGATTTTTTTTTTTCAAATCTGTGAAGAAACTCATGGGCATTTTGATTGGGATTGCATTTAATCTGTATATTATTTGGGTAGAATGGATATTTTTACTATATTAATTTTTCCAACTGTGAGCATGGGAAGTCTTTCCATCTTCTGGTGTCTTATTCAAATTCCTTCTTCAGGGTTTTTAAATATTTTTGTAGAGATCTTTGGTGTCTTTGATTAGGTTTGTTCCCAGGTATTTTATTGTTCTTTTTTTTTTTTATTGTTCTTGATGATATTGTGAATGGGGCTGGGCGTGGTGGCACATGCCTTTAATCCTAGCACTTGGGAGGCAGAGGCAGGCAGATCTTTGTGAGTTCAAGGCCAGCCTGGTCTACAGAGTGAATTCCAGGACAGCTGGGGCTACAAGGAGACCCTGTCTCGAAAAGACAAAAAAAAAAATGTTCAACACTACTAATAATTAAGGAAATGCAAATTAAAACAACTTAAAGATATCATCTTACTCTGATAAGACTGGCTAAGATCAAGAAAACAAATGATACCAAATGCTGGAGAGGTTGTGGGGAAAGGGGAACATTCATCCACTGCTAGTGGGAATATAAACTCATACAACCATATGGAAAGCAGTATGGAGAACTCTGAAGAGAATCAAGATGAGCTTACCACCTGATCCAGCCATATCACTCTTGGCTCTATACCCACAAGTCTTATCCTACCACAGAGATACATGCACAGCCATGTTCACTGCAGCTATCTTCCCAATAGCAAAGAGCTGGAACCAAACCAAATGCCCCTCAACCAATGAGTAAATAGAGAAAATGGGGCACATCTACACAATTGAGTTCTATGCAGTGGTAAAGAAAGATGGCATCATGAACTTTTCAGGTAAATGGATGGAACTAGAGGAGATTATGCTAAGTGAAGTAACACAGTCCCAGAAATGCAAAAGACGAATGGTATCCCTCATTTGTGGTTGCTAGCACCAAGCAGCAAATTATAAGGCAAACTGAGCAACATTAACATTATATACCCCTTTCCCTGAAAGCAGCTGTGGTCTGATAATGTAAATCCCTTGACAGGCTCTAGAATTAACCCACAACTTTTTTTTTCTTTTTGAGACATGTATCCCTGTAGTCCCAGCTGGCCTGGAACTTGCTCTGTACACCAGGCTGGCTGTGAACTCACAGAGATCTGCCTGCATCTGCCTCCTAAGTGCTAGGATTAAAGGCATGTGCCACTAAGCCTAGCTGGAATCTTGATATATAGGTGGAAGATACATAGACATATTTTAGAGTAATATAAATTTAAAATGGAAAAATGTGAATCCTGAAATATGATATGAAAATAACAGTCTGTGTACAGATGTTATAATTTTAGTATAGGTGTGATGTATATGCATATGTCGAAGTGGTACAGATTGGAGGGAACAACAGCAGAGGAATAGAGACAAGAAACTGACTGAAACAGTAATGTTCCCCCAAGGACAATAATCCTCTGCTTTGAAAAAAGAGTTTGAGGGCTGGAGAGATGGTCAGGCGGTTAAGAGTGCCGACCGCTCTTGCAGAGGACCCGGGTTCGATCCCCAGCATCCACGTGGCAGCCGAGAACTGTCTGAAACTCCAATTCCAGGAGAACTCCAGTTCCAGGGGAATCCGACACCCTCTTCTGACCTCCGCAGCATTGCACGACACGGGTGCACAAACTTGCATGCAGATAGTATATTCATACACATACATAAATAAATAAAATTAATAAAAAAAATTAAAAAAAAAAGAAAAAAGTTTGAAAAGAATCAGAAGAAGATACAGGGCAGAGATAGCAGGGTGCATGAACTCAGGTGGGGTGGGGGGCATGGAAGACAAGATGAGCCTAGATTAGACTGAGAAACAATGTATGACATGCACATAACTTCAATAAAAATGTTTTAAAAAGAAAGAAAAAAGAAAGTAGTCATGGAAAATGGTCTCTATTCAGTACATTAAATTTTATTAAAATAAAAAATACATTCAATAGAGTGTATTAAATTATGAAAAGCAAAACAAAAACAAATCAAACACTGCATTTTATATGTAGACATATATGTGTTTCAGGTTCAAAATAAAATAGTTACTCCAATTTTAGAAGCATTTGCACATATGCAGATATTTTCTTGATTTTTCTCAAATACTTAGAAGTTTATCTAAAGGAAAATGTATGAATGCAATGCCAATAAGTCAAGTGCAGTTCATGATGTGCTACAATGCACAAAACTTTTTTATAATTTTTATGGAGTGTTAGTAATTTCATAGAATAGTTCTTAATCAAGTTGAGACTCCCCTCCCTCATCCATCTCCCTCCAACCTTCCACCAGACCACATGTATTCCACCATATATGGTAAGTTCTACCCAGTCAAGCATTTATACCCAGATGTCCTAAAGTGCAAATTCATCAACTGGAGTCTAGTCTGCCCATCTAGAGATCATAAGTAAAGCATACTCTTCCCTCACCCAGTAGCAAACAGTATCTAAGAGTTGTCAGCCTAGGGCTGGCCTACCACCCATTTCTCTCCTCCCCTTTTGGCCATTGTTTAATTGAGTTGGCATGGATACTGTGCTTGATTCGACCATTGCCACAAGTTCACCTGTGTATCTTCCAATGTCCTAAAATCCTCCGCTCCCCTGTGTTCATGAACCAGCCCTGGTTCTTAAAATCTTTCTGGCCCCTCTTCCCCAGTGGTTCCTGAGCTGTGGGTGTGAGCTTTGATATAGGAGTCCTACTCAGGGATATGTACACTGTAGTGTCTTATTCTTTAAAACTTGGGAAGTTGTGTGTCTCTGTGTGCATCATACTCTGCTGTATAAGGAAGCTTCTTTGGTAAGAATTTAAGGATGTATTACACTTCTTTCTAACCTCTCCTTCCACTATGTTCCATGAGCCTTTAGTACAGAAGTGCAACTGTAAATGTGTCACCTAAGACTGGACATCTCTCAGACATATATTCTGTATTGCAGAACTCTGCAGTAGCCTCCATTTGTTGCTAAAAGAAGCTTCTTTAATGAGTGGTGTATATTTAGCATATGTCCTGTATTCAGCAGTAGGGACTTATGTATTAGTTCTGGGAGATAATGAAGACCTTTGACAATAACCTGTGTTATTTTGGGCATTTCCTGGACCATTGCAAACAACCACTCAAAGGGAGGATATGTTTGTCTGGCACTGGATCCTTTGTCAAGCAAACCCCAGGTATATATATGCATTAATCTTTGGACACTGCATTTACATTTCTCATGGGGTTACAAGGTCATCATATTTCCTGCTGGGTTCCCCAGCCTCCAAGATTCAATTATCTCTACACTCATTCCTCGCATCTGATCTCCTTCCTCCCTCCTGAGTTCCAGCACCCTTATTATCCCTTCCCTCCCCCCCGAATAATACTTGCCTGCTACCATCCTCCCTCTCATGATGTCCCTCCCCTGACACGCCATGGCGCCTGGCATGTCTTTCCCTCATCTCCTCCCAGGGGAACTCATCCAATTTCCCTACCTCTGCTCTAGTGACATCTACTCCCTACTGTCCCCCTCTTTCTGGTTCGTTCTTTTCCTTTACTACCATGTATGCTTTCAATTTTCCTGGTTCCTGGTGTTACATCAGAATATATACTCACATATAAGGGATTTTTGCAACAATCCACAAATGAGGAAGAATATATGTTGCTAGATTTTCTGCATTTGTGTTACTTCACTTAGAATTGACAATCTCTAGCTCTATCCATTTACCTTCAAATTTCATCTTTTCTTACAGCTGAGTAGAATTCTGTTGTGTACCTGGACAAAATTTTCATTATCCTTTCATCAGTTGAGAAACATTGAAGTTATTTCCATTTCTTAGGCACTGTGAACAGAGCAGCAACAAACATGGGTGGACAGGTATCTCTACAGTATGAAGAGTCCTTTGGGTATATGCCAAGGAGTGGCATAACTGGATCATTCAATAGAATCTTTAGTTTTTTGAGATTTCTCCACACTTCTTTCCATAATGGTTGCACCACTTTGCATTTTCACCAGTGGTGAATGAGCATTCCCAGTTATCCACACCCTTGCCAGCATTTGGTGTCTTTTGTTCTCTTGATCTTAGCCCCTCTGGCTGGAGTAAGATGGAATCTTAAAGTGGTTTTTATCTGCATTTTTCTAATTACTAAGGATGTTGAGCACCTCTTAAGGTGCTTCTTAGCCATTTTTATTTCTTCATGTAAGTACTCATAGTTCAGGTCTACAGCCCATCTTTTTATTGGGTTGTTTGTTTTCTGAACACTTTGTATATTTTCAATATTAATCCTCTGTTGCATGTGTCACCAGTAAAAATTTTCTCCCAGTCCATGGGTTACCTCTTCTCTTCCTTGGTTGATTATTTTGGTGTACAGCAGCTTTGTACTTTAATGAAGACCAACTTATTCTTGACCCTAATATCTGATCTGCTGATACCCGGATTAGAAATCCTTGCCTATGCTTATATCTTGGAGGATAAAGCTTATGTTTTCTTCTTGGAGCTTCAGATTTTCAGGATTTATATTGAAGTCTTTGACCCATTTGGAGTTGATTTTTGTGAAGAATGAAAGATAAGGATCGAATTTCATTGTTTGGCAGGTGCAGATCTAGTTTTGCCAGCACCATTTGTTGAAGATGTTGTCTTTCTTGTGTTTTCCATTGTGTATTCTTGGCACCTTTGTCAAAAATCAGGTGGTTGAAATTGTATGTGCTCATGTTTGTGTTTATCATGTTCCAGTGACTACATGTCTATTTTTGTGCCAGCACCATGAAGTTTTTATGACAATATATCTGTAATATGATCTGATATCTGATATGGTGATCCTCCCAGCATTGTTCTTTTGCTCAAGTTTGCTTTGTATATCCAGGGCCTTTTGTGATTCCATGTGAATTTTAGGATATTTTTTCAAGTTCTGTGAAGAATGTATTGGGTATTTTGATTGACATTGCATTGAAATCTATAGATTGTTTTGGTAAGATGGTCATTTTTCACAATATACACTCTACTAATCCATTAACATGTTAGGTCTTTCCATCTCCTACTGTCTTCCTCTATCTCCTTCTTTAAAGATTTGAAATTTTCATTGTAGAGATCTTTAATGTCTTTGGTTAATTTTATTCTTAAATATTTTATTTTTGGAGGTGATTGAGAATGGAAGTGTGTCTTTGAAAGATTTTTCTGCTTGTTATTGGTATATAGAAAGGTTACTAATTTGTTGATTTTGTAACCTGCCACTTTACTGAAAGTATTAATCATTTCTAACAGTTTACCAGTGGAATTTTTGGATATCTTATGTGTAATATCATATCACCTCCAAATAGAGATAATTTTACCTCTTCTTTTCCAATTAGTACTCCTTTACTTTCCTTCTCTTGCCTTATTACTCTTGCAAGAGTTACTAACACTATATTGAAAAGGAGTGGAGATAGTAGATATCCCTGTCTAGTTCTTGATTTTAATGGAATGCTTCCAGCTTTTCTCCATTTAGAATGATGTTGGCTATGGCTTTGTTTCATTTAGCTTTAATTATGTTGAGGTATGTTCCCTCCAGACCAATTCTATTGCTGTGTGGTCTGATGGAATGCACATAATTATTTCAATTATTTTGTATTTTTGAGATTGGTTTTGTGTCCCAGAATGTGGACAATTTTACAAAAACCTACATGGGCTTCTGAGTAGAAAGTGTATGGTTTGTTGCTTGGGTGTAATATTCTGTAGAGGTATTTTAGGTTCATTTCATGTAAGATGTCATTTAATTCAGATGTCTTTCTATTTATTCTTTGTCCAGTTGACATGTCTATTGAAGAGAGTGGGGTATTACTGTCACCTACTATTATTTAGTTGGGGTTAATTTCTGTGCATTGTCCACGAGTACTATTTTTTTAAGAAATTGCATGCTCCAGAGTTTGGTGAATATATGTTCATGATTGCAATATCTTGTTAGTTGTTCCTTTGATTATAATGACATAACCCTCATTATCTCTTCTGATTAGGTTTAATTTGAAGTCTTTTATCGAATATTTTTGTCCATCCTTTCACAGTAAATTAGTCTCTATCCTTGAAGGTGGGGTTAGTTTTTGAGAGCAAACAAAAAGAAGGGTTTTTTATTTTGAGAGTAGAGTTTGTGGCCACTGATATTTACTGTCATTATTGAAAGAGATGTCTTGGTTCTGTTATTTTAATTTCTTTGTGTTGGTGGCCCTATTTTGTGTTTCTACTGTTATACCATCCTCTTTTTTTTTTCTTTAGCCACTTGGGTATACACATTCCTTTCTTCAATCCTCTATATTGTTCTGAATATTCTCTGTATTGGTGGTTTGGTGGAAATGAATTCTTCCAACCTATTTGTGACATAAAAATTTTCCCTTTACCTTCAACAATGAAGAAAGTTTTGCTTGGTAAAGTATTCAGGATTGGTATTCATGGTCATTTAGAACTCGGAATAACTTTGGTCCAGATTTTCCTGGCTTTCATAGTTTGAACTTAAAAGGGAGCTGTAATTCTGGTGGGTTTTCCTTTATAAGTAACTTTTTCTTTATCTCTAGCAGCTTTCAGTACTCTCTTTTTGTTTTGTATATGTAATGTTTTTACTATGATATGTTGTGGGGAGTTTCTGGTCTGGTCATGCCTAATTGATGTTCTATGTAATTCTTTAATTTCTATAGTTAAGTCTTTCTTTAATTTAGGGAAGTTTTCTTCTACAATCCTGTTGAAGAGCTGTTCAATGCCATTGGCCTAAGATTCTTCTCCTTCCTTTATGCATATAATCTGTAGATTTGGTCTTTTCGTCTTCTTCCACATTTCCTGAGTAGATTTGGTCTTTTTTCATGTTGTTCCACATTTCCTGAGTTTTTAAATAATTATAGAGTTTTTGCTTGAGGTGTCCAAATCCCCAACTTTGTCATTCAGTCTTGATATTGTTTTCTGTTTCATTTATTCTGCTTATGAGGCTTTCTGCAGTTTTTTCCAATAGGCTTATTGAGTTTTTCAAACCCATGCTAATTTCCATTTGGGTTTTCTTCACTATTTTTATCTCTTTTGTGAATTCTCTTTTCAAGTCATGTATTGTTTATAATATTTCATTAAGCCACTTATTTGTATATGCTTGGGCTTCCATCACATGTTTATGTCTTTCCTCTTTGAGTTCATTGAGCTGGTGTTTCTGTGTTTTCTTTAAGTGCTTTGATCCTGCTTATGATTGATTTTTAAATTCTGTGTTCTTGGGTTCTTTAGGGTGGTTCTCATTGTAGTGGAGTAGGATTATTGGGCCTGGTTGGGGACAACATATTCTCTTGGTTTTTTACATCATTTGCGTTTGCTGCTGTTTGGGCTCATGAATAGTGAATATTGTTTGTTGTTTTTATGTCCAGTAGGAAATTCTACTTTGCTTTAGTTTAATTTTATTTTGGTTCTGTTTATATTGTTTGTGTGGTTTGGTTGCTTTTTTTTTTTCAAGATTGGGAACTAAATTGGTGCACATTTCAGTTTCTTGCTGGGTAGTAGACTGGTCTGGATGGATCATGGGATAGGAGAGTAGTTAGGCTGATCAGGTTATTAGAAGGGATGGCATGTTTCAGACGGATCAGGAACCAGTAGGATCAGTGCTAGGGAGTTTAGTTAGTCATGTTAAGAAGCTAATACAGATATCTGAGGAAGTGGAGTTGGGGCTTACCTGGGTCCAAGGCTGGAAGAGGAAACGGTGGAGATGGGTAGAGTTGATTTGGGCAGGATCTGACTTACCAGAGTCCTGGTAGGGCAGGTCAGTCTGGTTGGTCAGGAGCCAGGGGAGATGGGGGTTGGGGATAACTCCTAAGGAGAGGCATATAGATCTATGCTAGAGTATTTAGCAAGTCTGCATTAGGAAGCTAGTCCATAGTCTAATGCTCAGATCAGGTTTCTGCATCATGGAGCCATACTCAATTCTGTCTCAACTATTTTTTCCCTCTGTGTAGAGGTCTTCTGAAGACTAAGTCTCACAGTATAATACCATGGCTTTCTCTAGATTCCCAGAGTGACCCATGCAAGGAAGGACATTTGTCCCTAGAGTTCATTGACTGCTGACTCAGTAGTAATCTTCTCTTCTTATTTTATTTTTAATTATAAATATGTCTATTTGGAAGTGTGGAAGCCATGGCAAAGGAGGCTAGAAGACAGTGGTGGATTCCTTGGTCCAGGAGGTACAGGAAATTATGAACTTCCTTATATGACTCTGCAAACTGAATTCTGGTCATCTACAAGAGCATCGTGCACTCTGAACAGCTGAGCCATCCTTCCAGTCCCAGTAGCAGAAGTCTTTTCAAAATACTTCATGTTATTGTTATGTTGAATGCTGAGGAGAAGGCATTATCCTGGTACTTACATGGTAAAAGATTCTAAAATTCCTATGTGCTTGGACTGCAGATGTGCTCAGTGATGAGTCTAGTGTTGATTGTGATTTTGATTCTGTAATCTCTCCTTTTAGTTTCTGCACCACCTTCTACCAGTACTCCCTCTGTTTGTGCATGTGTGTGTGTGTCTGTCTCTCTGTCTTTCTGTCTCTCTATCTCTGTCTCTGTCTCTGTCTCTCTGTCTCTCTGTCTCTCTGTCTCTCTGTCTCTCTGTCTCTCTCTCTCTCTCTTATAGATGATCTGGTATTCAGTGAAGAGTGCAAATTTTTTGAGGGCCTTCCTTTGTTTTAGGACAAGGTCAACGGTAGCACACACAGCGGTAGCACAGCAAACCACAGTTAGAACTGTCCCTTCTAGAAGAGACTCTGGACTTTCATTCTGTTCTACTTTCTAAAGTTTCTTTGCTTTCTTTGCTACTGAAACTAGTGTTAATCTGTCCTCATTCACCACATAGGTGAGTTGGCCTTCAACTATCCCAGAGAGTCTAACATTTAAAGATTTGATGTTGTATGCCAACTTCCTCACACATTGTTTATTAATTTAATGTTTCCTAAGTTGCTTGAAATTCATTTTGCCTTGAGTATAACTAATAAATCATTCTGTTTTATGACAAAATATTAGATATCTTTTTTTTCTTATTTTATTTTATTTTATTTTATTTTATTTTATTTTATTTTATTTTATTTATTTCTGTATGTGTATGAATGTACTGTCTGCATGCAGGTCTGTGCACCCGTGTCGTGCAATGCCACGGAGGTCAGAAGAGGGTCTCGGATTCCCCTTGGAATCTGGGTCAGTTCTACACTGGAAATTGGTTTCAGACCGGTTCTCCCATGCCGCATGCCTGTGGGTGCTGGGCGGATACGAACCCACGGGTCCTTCTTGTAGAGCCGGTCGGCACTCATTAACCGTAGGCATAACCATCTCTCCAGCCCAGAAAAACTTAGAATATCTTAAAATAAAATAATGACCATGTAGGTCTATGGTGCATTTTGAAATAGCTAATGTTTCTGGTGTTTATGTTATTTTTATCACATATTTTAACACCATTTCTTCAAGGACTTACTTAATCGAAGTATTTTCTAGCACTCAGAAAGGCAGAGGCAGGTGGATGCTTCTGTGTGATTTCAAGGCCATCATGGTCTACCTAACAAAGGTCACATGCCAGCTGGGACTAAAGGGAGACCCCGTCTCAAAATACAAAAAAAAAAAAAAAGTATTTCCCTAGTATATTGCATTTGTGCCTTCGCAAAAAATCAATTTGGCTTTTTGTAATAGAGACTATAGTCTCTATTACATTCTGTTGATGCATTTATCTATCTTTAAGTAAATAAAATCCTGTTTTAGTTACTGTGAATTCATAGTAAGTTTTATATATTCTTTGCCTTAGTGAGATTTTAGTGAAAATTTTCACTATCATAGGTCATCTGCAATCCATGTTAAGTTCAGAATCAACAAGTTAATGTGTATTTTAAAGAGGCATGCTAAGATTTTGAATTGAGTTTGTATAGAAACAACAGAACACTTTGGATATACCTTGTATCTTAACAATATCAATTCCTCTATCCTATGGATATGGTATGTTTCTCACTTTTTTTTCTCAATATTTGAGGATCTTTAAAATTTTTCTCACATGAATGTTTTATTTAATTTTAAAAATTGGCCTTAAACATTTATTTCTAAATTTACCTCTAAGTCTTTTCTTGGACTTTTATTTCTTATCCTTGACTTATCGAAGTAGTTAGGACCTCTAATGAAATGATGAATATAAACGTGGTATTCAAGTGCAACTCTTAGGAATACAATGATGCATTATTCAGCAGTAAATGCATTATTTTCCATTTTCAACAGGTACTTTCTATTAACCTAAGGATTTTACTGATATTTTTTCATGCATTGTCAAGACTCTATACTAAATGACATTTATGTTTTATCAGATATTTTATTAGATCTAGTGAAATAATTATAATTTTCTGACATATATTGCTTAAATTTTAATAATAGGCAAACCTTACTTCTAAGGTGAAGCTTGCTGGTTTATTTTGAATTAATCTGTACATATCAGCATGATTGATGTTAATAGTTTGATGTACATATTTATGATTATTAATGTGATAAAATTATATGTAGTTTCTTTGTTTATAATTTACTGATCTTATTTTGATATCAGTAATACGATGGCTTCAAAAATAAGCTTAAGGCTCTTTTATAATATGTTTTTGAAAGAATTTACTTAGAATTGGTATTAATTCTTAAATATTTTGTGCTTTATAAATTCATTCTGTGATAAATATTTAAAGCTTTGCATTTAATTTTAACCATTGTTTTAATGCATTTGTCAAATTTTGATATTTAGTTTACTTTAGTGATGTTTAAATTATTTAAATTTCATTCATGGGGTTCTGATTTCTTTATGCCTTATGTATTGCTTAATTTTTATGTAATTTTCTTGGTTTTCTTGATGTCTTTTGATACTGCTTTCCAATTTGGACTAAGAGATAATCTGATATTCTTTAAAATATTTTTTGCAATTTCTTAAGGCTTATTTTATGGTCCATGATACAGTATATCTAAGTGGATATAGCATGTGTACAGAATGTGCATTTTGTAGTGCTTAGGTAAACTAGTCTAAAAAAATGTTAATTTTTTAAGTGTGGATGTCAGAATAATTCAAATTGGTTATATACTCTTTTTCAAATTCTGTGATCAATTGTTCTCTAAAATGCTGAAACATAAGTATCCACATTGAAATTATAATAAGTTTGTTGACTTGTTTTATCTTTATGTTTGTGTTATTTGTTTGCTTCAGCTTTATTATTAGGTCATACTCTTTTAGGATTGTTCCATATTCTTTTTTTAGGGTTTTTTTATTTACTTTTTAAAATTTTTTTGAAGGCTTCTCCTTGGAATGCCTGAACAACCATCAGTTATGCGCTTGTGCTCCACACTGGGGTTTTCCCTTCCCATGGTCACCAAATGAGGTCCAGTAAGCATTGCATCCTGTCTTGATCTTCCTTTACTGGTCTCCATGATACAGCCTGGGTAGTCCAACAATGGCAGTCTATACTCTGAAGATGCTGAAACCCCAATAATAGTTCAGTTCACAAGTTGGATGTCTCAGCAGTCTCCATCTGGCACTGAAGTTTGGAGGATTATTGGACAGACATGAGACTTTAGTCCATATTGGAAGGTTGAAAACTGTGTCTCATGTCTTTGAAGGATGGCAAAAGCAGTGGCAGCCTCCAGGTAGCTGCATTTGCCAGTAAGTCAGGTAAAACAACTGTGCTTTTTTTTTGTCTTTTTACTAAGATCTCAAGTTTTATACCTGAAGTACAATTTTTCAGGCCTTACTAATTATTTATTTCTGGTTCTCCCTTCCTTTTGGATTTTTTTTATTGACTACGCTCTACAAATACACAAGGTCAAAACTAGGTAAACCAAATGTAAAGAAAAAAGTATTTGTTCTTTTTTTTCAAGCTGGCACAAACTTTTTATTTTTCCCATTTATTATTATTATTATTATTATTATTATTATTATTAAACTTTTTCCATAGGTCATACATTATTTCTCAATCAAATCCAGAGTCACTTCACTCTGCCATACATGTCTTGCATCTTTTTCTGAGTCTTTCCAGAGGTTTTTTTCAGTTCTTTTGTTGTTATTCTCTCCAACTTTTATTGCTACATTATATGTACATATATATATTTATATATACATATACATAGTTATATATACATACATAAAAATATGCATACATACATATACGTATCACTTGAATTGAAGGATTTTTTTCTTCCCTAAAAGATGTCATGTTTTCCTTAAGGATGTATTCAAAGGTTTCTCCTTGGTAACCCCAAACAACCATGGATCCTGTACTTTTGCTCCATAAGGCCACACAGTTAGCCCAGATTAACCAAGATTTTTGTTTTCTCAAGGTCAGTGGAGGATCTGCTACTCAGGGGTCACTCAGGTTTTGGAGGGGGAGAGGGAGCCCCTGGCTCCTTTTGTCATTTCATTTACCAGCTCCATCCACTTGAGGACAAAAATCAGGTCTTGTTAGACCAAGCTTCCCTTTTTGAAGCATGAGCAGACTTTCCTCGTTATAGACTGGACACTGGCAGAAGTTCCATTAGTGGATCTCTAAGACCTCCCCACACAGGAAGACTGGTGACTCACATTTGCAGGACATTTCAAGAGATGTCCCCATGCATAGTCCCCTGGGACTTAGTTGACCTCTGAGGGCAAGGAACAAAGTTATCACTTAAGACCCTCGCCCAAATTGGTATGGGAATTAACTATGATTGTTAAGCACCCAGAAAGGCTAAGTTACACCAGCCTGATACTTTTAACCAGTGTATAATATTTTAGAAAAGTCTTGGACAGAAGCTCAAGCAGCCTTGTACAAGAAAAACTAAGAAGCACTCCCATAAAATAAACACTGTGGTTAGACATAATGTCATGACAAATGAGTTTTTTCCTCATTCTTTTGATCTATATTACTCTAAAATATGCATACATACCTTCCACAATGTCATGACAAACCAGTTTTTCCTCCTAATTCTTTTGATTTTGTGCATACATACCCTCCAGCAATATACTAAAATTGCTTAAGTCTGAAAATAAATGGTAGATTAATTCTAGAATCTGTTAAGGGATTCACAATAAAAGAGCACAGTTGTTTTCAGATCACAAAGAACTTAACATTAACATTGCTTAGTTTGCCTTACAACTAGGTACTTGGTGCTAGCATCCACAGATGAAGGATACTATTCATCATTTGCTTTTCTGGGGCTGTGATACTTCACTCAGCATAATATCTTCTAGTTCCATCCATTTACCTTCAAAGTTCATGATGCCATCTTTCGTTACTGCTGCATAGAACTCCATTGTGTAGATGTACCACATTTTCTCTATCCACTTGTCAGTTGAGGGGCACTTGGGTTGGTTCCAGCTCTTCACTATTGTTAAGAGATCTGCAATAAACATGGCTGTGCATGTATCTCTGTGGTAGGGTGAGTCTTACGGGTGTATACCCAGGAGTGGTATGACTGGGTCAGGTGGAAAGCTCATTTTGAGTCTCTTAAGGGTTCTTTACACTGCTTTCTATAGTGGTTAAAGTCCTAGAGGGAATTAGATTGAGAGGATCATTCCTAAATGTAATCAAAGCCATAGACTAAATTCTTATGTGTTTTCTATTTCACTCATCCTCAGTGAGTTTTAATTTTAATAACTCCTTTGAGTTGTTTTTTATTTAATTTTAATATATACTATTTTGTAAAAAATAACTTTTGTGATTTTTATTTCTTTCTGTATTGTTTGTAATGTGTAACCTTAATGTATCTTAAGTATCATCTCATTTTTTAATCCATCTCTTTTAAGTCTATTCCATTAAATTTTCATTTCAGATACTGTTCCTTTCTGTTAAAGCTATATTTTCTTCATAATTTCCATTTATCTATGAAAATATATTCTCAACATTTCTTAACTTAATAAAATTATGTGCATTATTTTAAATGTCTCTTTTTGTTATTTTGCTAATTCTATATCCAAATCTATATATACAGACTAACTTTTACCTCACTGCAGGTCACAATTTCCTGCTTCATTTCTGATCTACTGTATGTAGCATGCAATCTTGTACAGCTAAAATTTGGTCACAGGATTCAGAAGAATTCTATGCAGATTTCTGGAGTTCATTCTCTTTCCAAAGTCTTCCTTTCTAATAGCGTGTTCTACCAGCATCTATTTCATAAGTTTAGAAAGCCTTCTGTTTTTTAACATTCAAATTATTTTACTTTTTTAAGTTTACACATATTAAGGCATCCAGAGTAATCATTCATATTCAAAATATATGATGTTCAACCTTGGGTAATTAACATTTCCATCCACCATTTCCTAAGTGTTCTCATCTTTATCAGTCCTTATGTCTGTAAACAGTCCTTTCAAGAAGCTGGAGAGATTCCTCAGTTGATAAAAGGAATTGTTGCCTAAACTGATAATCTGAGTTCAATCCTCAGGACTCAGGAGCTAAGGAAGAGAGCTGACACCTTCAAGTCTTCCTCTGACTTCCACACACGTTATAACATACTCACATATACATAAATAAATAAATAAGCATTTTTAACAATAATGCTTTAATATATTTTACAGTTTCATAGTTTGGGAAACCTATTTTAACATTAGTTATTCTAACATCCCTATGTGAAGAAATATTTTGACATTCATTTGTGTTCCTGAACAGATACTTTATAAATAGAAAACTTTGTAGGCACACTGATTAATTAAATTGCATCTTTCCTTCAAGAATCTTTAGTCTACTGTAATATAAACTGATAAAATAAAAATTACTTCATTGTAGTGCAATTATTATAGAAAAATTATTATAGAAAAGGGAATTTAAAGTGTTATGGGATACAAATTCAAAGAAATGTCTCAATTTTTAATTTTATCAAGGCCAAAGTGAAATTTTGTAGTTCTATCATGGATCTCAGCCATCCATCCACATAATATTGGAAGCCCATGGGGTACTTTAAAATATAATAAAGCTTATGTTTTCATTAAAATGTCTTTAGTTAGTTGGTCATATATGGGACTTTGGAGTTATAAAATTGTGGTGTCATTTGTTTTGAAGCATACTTTTGAAACATCAAGATTATGAGAAACCTTTGGTCATGGGAAAATTTAAAAGGTTCATTCTGATAAACTCAAGAAAACATGATATTTAATGGGCTGGAGGGATAGTGCAGCCATTAAAGACTGAGGTTAAGAACTGCAAAAAAAAAAAAAGAAAATATGATATTTAAAATGTGATTATATTTTGAACATCGGAGGTATTCATTTATGTTTATATGTGGCTCCTATATGTATGTCAGGTTCCAATTTTATAGCTAAGTGTATATAATTTCATTTTAATAGAATTGTTATTTGGAACTTCCTCAGAATAAAAATGTAATGACATGGACAACGTTGACTCTTTTTCAACCTCAAGAGTCAAAAACTACCAGACCATAAGAGAACACACAAGAATAATATGCAAATTGCAAGCGTTAAATATCTTATCTCATTCAGCTACTTGGTCACTTATACAGTGCTAGGTCAGAAATAAATAAATAAATAATAAAAATAAATAAATAAATAAATCTCCCTTCTGAACACAGTCTTGTGTGGCAAGTTGAAAATATCATATCTAATTTGAATTGCTTTACAGATGTAGATATTTCCAGCCTATTTAGTTTTGCTGCAGCAAGTTTCATACTTCCTGATCTTTCTAGCTCTTTTCAGTGCATAGCTATACAGTAACAGCAATCCTTTTGTCTTCTGAACATTAATTATTTACGCTTAAATTTTATTTAACATTTAGTGTCTTGGGATAGAAGTTCATTGCCGGGCGTGGTGGTGCATGCCTTTAATCCTAGCACTTGGGAGGTAGAGGCAGGCGGATCTCTGAGAGTTCAAGGCCAGCCTGGTCTACAGAGTGAGTTCCAGGACAGCTGGGGCTACATGGAGACCCTATCTCAAAAAGACAAAAGAAAAAGAAGTTCATGATTATACATATCTAATAATTCCTTGCTGTGTCATACTTTCTTCAGGAAATACTAACTCTCAACATGTGTTATGCAGAGACCATAGAAGTATTCTATAGAGGCAATGGGAATCTTTCTAATCTTGAGCCTTTAGCCACTTGAATACAGAAGTGAAGAGATAAAATCAGTGGGCATCTTTTGTTTTTATTTCACTTCCAACCTAAAATATCATGTTCTCAGGAATACATGTAAAAGAAAATAGAGGGCAAAATACAAATTATTTCTATCTTTTTCCACTACCAAATGCCCATCTTGTGAGGAATAGTTAACAAGCTTAAATTTTAAGATGTTCATTGAGTTTAATATGTATATCACTCAGCAATTAATCATTTTAGTAAAAATATAATAGAGCTAAAAGATTGATTTTATAGCAATTAATCCAATTAATCCAAACTCTAATTTTAAATATTACAACAATTTTAGTACACTTTAATATATGATTTCTCTTTCATATTTTGAAAACCATACTTGATCAAGGAGCACTTCTATACCATTAAAATAACTGAAATCAAGTACTTTTCATGGCATTTGAAATTAAATGTACTTTTGATGATAAAAGAAAGATAGGACTGGAACAAAGAATATATAAATTCACATGGATTCCATTTTTTAAAGTAATTACATTTCATGTAGTGTGTGAATGCATGTACATGCCACAGTTCATATGTGGTAGTCAGAGGATAACTTGAAGCAACCAGTACTCTCCCTCTGCCATTTATATAGATTCTTTAGAAATACCAAAGTTATTCTGCCAAGACAAAATCTTCCTGTTAGTGGCAGTTAGCACACTTCAAAGGACCACATTTACAATGGTACTTTAACTTCAGTGGTTGTCTTATCCTTTCTGTGAAGGACACTGGATGTCATCTTGCCTGAAGAGCATAACACAACCAGTGAAGGTGGTACATCTTCCTTGGGATCCATTTTGATACACACACACACACACACACACACACACACACACACACACTCACACACAAATGTTTTCATGGGTCAGGTGAAATGTTTCAGTGAGTAAAGAAAGATACGAGTTGCCAAGTTTGATGGCCTGAGCTTGATCCCTAGGACCCAAATGGTGGAAAAAGGGAATTGACTCTTGAAAGTTGTGTCAAAAGTACCAGTGAAAATTTGAATCGGATGGCATTGAATCTATAGATTGCTTATGGTAATATAAGCATTTTCACAATAAGATCTATTAGATTTGAGAACTTATGGGAAGTTTAAAAATCTTAAGAATTATATTGCTCTCCTACTAGTTGGTCTTCATGAAGACAGAGTATATGTATGCTTTGAATACTAGTCTGTACTCAGCCCTAGGGGAGAAAATAACTTGATTTTGTGAATTGTAGAATGTTAGAAAAGTCCTTTTACTTTAGAATGAAAACACTGCACTGCCCAAATCTAGCACAGTCCTTTTAGTTTAATAATTTAAAAAAAAATTTAAAGATACCCTTAAACCCATGAAAACTTGTGTGTGTGTGTGTGTGTGTGTGTGTGTGTGTGTGTGTGTACACATGATTATGAGAATGTATCACCAGGAAGATGTGCGAGTGGTATGTTTCAAGTTGAAAATAACATAAAATGTTTTGGTCCTTAGGAAAGAGGCCAGAAGAGGGCATCAGATTCAGTGGAACTGGGGTTATGAATGTTTGTTAGCTGCCTTATGGATTCTGGAAACTGAACCCAGATCCTTCACAAAGAGAAGGCAATTGTTTTAAGCACTGAACCATCACTCTAAAATCCAGTAGAATATTTCTAAATATTTTTTCTATATAGACAAAATCATACAGAAAGGCAGTGGCAAGGTGGAATTTGATTAGGTTTTAAGGATTAGAGCAGAGTTGACATATCTTTATCGAAGAGTGGACAAGAAATTACCTCCAAATCTAGACTTAATTACAACTGTTCATATAGTTATATTTTCTTTGTAATTGCTTTTCAAATTCACTGACATGTGTTCCAATCTCTCAAAATGTAACAACATGTGAAGGATACAAAACTGTAAATATCTTTCTATTTTTCATACTCATTTTGCTTCCAATTCTGTAGAAAAACAAGGCAAATACTAATTATCTTGTTTACAATCATCTAATTATTGGCAGTGCATGGATTAAGGCTCTCCTCTGGCTATGCCTCTTTAGATACAAAATAAACACCACAATCATAAAAAAAAAGACAGCAAGTAAATAGAAAAAAATTCCTAATTTGACCATTCCACATGCTTAAAACTTGTCTTCCAAAAATGAACTAGTACTTTAATTAATGGTCCAAATTCAAAAAGATAATTTACTGAGTTCCAATAACATCCTAATGTTCACAGGGAATGAATAATACACGTTTTAATGTCATTTAGTAAACTTTACATTACAAATGCTTTTAGTACCAAGGTAGTGATTTCTTAAGGATTTCACTATCTTTGCTAGTGGCTATAAATAGTTCATGTCACATAAGTGCATGCGGAGAAGAAAACTTTTAGATGCATAAGACTTAAATTATGTTATAGAGATATGTCAATAGTAATAACCAACAGCTATTGCATACTTGCCTTATGCCCTACACAGTTTGGAATATGATACATGCACTATCTCTGTTAATTCTTGCAGGATCAAAAATAAAAGATAAGAAAAGTTCTATTATCAGATGGAGACTACTATGGACATTCACAACTGGCCACAATGCAGAGGATAAACCACTGTAGGGGTGGCCAACCCCTGCTGAAACATCTAAAATGCAATCTTTACAATTAAGGTTCAGGCAACATCATGGAAGAGGGGCACAGAGATTATAAGAGCCACAGGATGCTTGGTGCTAATTAATATATTCTAGACATGACATGGTAGTTGCACCCATGAAATCTCAACATGGTGGTGCCTATATATAATATCTATGTAATGACAATTGGTTTGATATGCTCATGTGGATGGGAGAACTTTCACAATGCCCCAATCTTACATGCTGAGCTCTAGGCAATCAATGGCTTCCAAGGAAGGAAAAGTCAGTTTTCTCCAGGGATGAATTCCCTGAAAAGATATGCATATCTAAGTGCTCAGCCCTAAACACATGTACACATGAGCAACACTAAGTGGGCTTAGTACATTATATGCATTATATGTGTATGTGTATACAGATACACATACATATATGTATATGTATAAATAATAAATAAATGGTCAAGAATTTGAGAGACAATGGGATGAAGATGTTGAAGGAGTTAGACAGGGACAGACAGGAGCAGAAATTATGTAAATGCAATAGTAATGTGTGAAATTCAGAAAATATAAAAGACAGAGCTTTTTTAATTTTTCTTCTCTGTGTATGAGTGTATTTCTTGCATGTATGTAAGTGTACCCATGTCATGCAATGACCATGGATGTCACAAGAGGGCGTCAGGTCCCCTCTTCTGAATCTGAGGTTATAGACCGTTGTTGGCTGTGATGTGGGTGGTGGGAATCAAACTCACATCCTCTGCAAGAGCAACCGGTGCTCTTAACCACTGAGCCATCTCTCCAGCTCCCAAGAAATAATTTTTAAAAGGGAAAAAACAGTCTTATATTACTGATTCAGTAGTAAACATTCAGTTGCGGCAACAACGTAAAGATACTTGAGAGTCTAATAAATGTCAGTCATGGGAAGTAATGCAATACAAGAAAAAAGTCACTCAGCTCTGGACTTGGTAAGCATGCTTGTTGTTCACTTGAAGTTTGACTTTAAAAGATTTGGGACACTTGAGTAAATTATGTAGTTCTTAAGAACAAATGAAATTTGTTAGACTTTTGCAATAGTAAACTGCATTTTTTTCTCAATGAGTATCTATTCCTTCCTGTGAGGTTGATTAATAGTACATTTTAAAGGACCAGAAAAAAGCAAAGAAAACAAAGAAAATAAAAGAAAGACTGTTATCTTAGTTATTTTATAAATAATGGTAATTGAGTTTGAACACCTCAATTTATGAAACTTGACCAACACTACACAACATTTACTTCAATACAATGCATGTTATGGAAAGCAAAACACTGTACTCTCTGCTTATTCCAATTAAAAAGTAAAATTATATTTATTATTATTATTACTCCATTAAAAGTCATGTGAAAAGGATGAGTACCCTACATTCTTTATTGGCCAATAGAACTCATTTTATATATAACTGTTTTTCTTATTAAGAATTCTGCCTCAGTTGGCGTAGATATTCTTATGAAAATGTGTTTAATTTCCCACAGAAACAGAGTTAAATTGTCAATATACTGGATGTAAACACCACACAGAATTTTACTTAACCTGTTTCTGCTTTTCTAACCAAAGTGTCCATGTTATTTGCTTGATTTGGCTCTGTTTGTTTAGTTTTGTAAAGTATAAAGAAAAATTTAGATGATGGGACACCAGAAGCAGTTATATATACAAATACATATTAATTATACTTCTCATGACTGGGACCAAATAACTGACAATAAGCAATTTATGCAATGAAGGAATTATATGCTCACAGAATGGGCCTGCACTCTACGAAGATGTAGGACTAGCTCACGGCTGAGCTGGAGGAAAGTGAGGCTTGCTGCTCAGACTACAAAGCAGAGACAGAAGAGAGCTGGGACCCAGCCATATTTCTTCTTATACCCTTTTTGTTTAGTCCAGGACCCCAGTCCATGGGATAGTGCTACCTATTTTCAGTTAAACCTATTTGGAAATGCTCTCACTTATACAACCAAGGTTGTGTCTCATTAATGTTCTTGGTATGTCTTCATCAGTAAAGTTGCCAATCAAAATGAACCATCATAACAGTATACATAGTAATACCTCAGAAGCCCTAACACTTCATCGCTATGTAAGGAATACAGGAGTATAAAAACCCAATCCTAATGGGAATTTATAGAGTCTCAAAAGAATACTTGATAGAAACAATGATTACCTCTTAATGTCATGAATAATGTCCTTGGCACCATTCTATACCCATGCCACCAAAGTTTTTTTTTTAATAAAAATGATATGTTAGAAGGGATATATGAGTCTGGGTCCTGTGCAGGAGAAGTAAGTCTCTTCTATTCTGCATACAGCAATAAAAATGGAATCAAAGAGGATGATTATCAAAGTGATAAGATATAAAACAAGCAAAGATTCTTGGCTCTAAATAGGAATGAAAACAATATAATTTGAGGGGTATTTCCTCTAAATTGCCTTATAGCACAAAAATCTACATTTGATCATCTAGTAATTCTTGCAATTGGAACAAAATGTATTTTAAACTTAGATTGAATAATATACCTATTACAATACATCAAAAGCAATTGATTCTATTACAAAATGGAGTATAGTCATACTGTATTGCTAACTTTTGCCTGCTCACAGTAATATACAAATATAGGATGTTTGGAAATGTATCTAAAAGGAAAATTAAGATAGTTTAGATTTTCCTACATAAAACGGCCTTTCACCTGTTTAATAGTAACAGTAATATTATGTGACATGAAGCACCATATATTTCCTTTGGAGAATGAGTCACTGTTGCTCTCCATCATGAAAATACCAAGATATATCTTGGCGTGTGACAAATATATATATCAAAAAGTGTCCCCCCCCAAAAAAAGATCCTCAACTGACCTTGAGAAAACAAAAATCTTGGTTAATCTGGGCTAACAGTGTGGCCTTAAGAGTCCAAAAGGAAAGTATAACCAGAAATAAAACGAGATCTTATTAAAGAGACATAAAGTAAAAAAAAAAAAGAAAAAGAGAGAGAGAGCACAGTTGTTTTGCCTGTCTTACTGGCAAGTGCAGCTACCCGGGGGCTGCCACTGCTTTTGCCATCCTTCAAAGACATGAAGCACAGCTTTCTAACCTTCCAGTATGGACTGAAAACTCATGTCTCTCCAAGAATCCTCCAAAACTTCAGTGCCAGATGAGGACTGCTGAGACATCCAGCTTGTGGACTGAGCTACTACTGGGGTTTCAGCCTCTTCAGAGTATAGACTGCCATTGTTGGACTACCCAGGCTGTATCATGGAGACCAGTACAGGTGGATCAAAACAGGACACGGTGCTTAACAGGTCACATTTGGTGACCAAGGGAAGGGAAAACCCCAGTGTGGAGAAAAAGGGCAGAACTGATGTTTGTTTGGGCTTGCCAAGGGGGAGCTTTCAAACATGACATCTTTTAGCCTAATTAAAAAAAGAAATTATAAGCTGAAGATGCTAAAAGATATATGTGGCATGCATATTTGCATATTTTGGAATGATGCAGATTGGAAGGAACAGCAAAAACAACAAAAGACTCGGTCAAAGAACTGACTGAAATAGTAAACCTTCTCCAAACAGTAAACTTCTGCTTCAAAAATTTTAAAAGAGACTGAGAAAAAGATGAAAAACATGTTTGGCAGAATGCATGAACTCTGGTGGGGTGGGATGGGCAAGGAACAGGGAATGGGTCTAGATTTGATTGGGAATTTTGTATGAAATGCACAAAGCTTCAATAAAAATTGACTTTAAAAAATAAAAAAGGAAAAAAGAAAAATATAGAATATTTGAAATTATGTAAAGAAAGTTAAAAGATATTCTAAGTAAATTGAAACAAGATCATATAGTAGGCCAACATCAGTCTGAACATTGAAGTGTAGTATATATAGTTAAGAATAAGTATAATTTCATTTATTCATTAATATAAAAATATACCAAGTATGTTAAAATGGCAATTCGTATATACTTTGTAATTACATTAATCAAATAATTTTATTTAAACATAAATCTTGAGAAATTTACCTATACATGTTTGTATGAATATGATTTTGAAAGTTTAGTAACAAAAATTATGCCTTGGTAGTACAAAATCTTTTCACGTATGAAAATTTAGCTTTCCAAATACATTTTCAAGAAAATGACATGCTCCAGTTTGTGAAATTGAACAGTTCTTTTTCTATATGGCACAAAAATATAGATATATTATTACCCAAATTTTCCAGATGTTCTCAGTCCTAGCTAATCTATTCACTGCTCGCTGTTCCAGTTTTGTTACTTTTAAAAATATCTCCACACCAAAAGGAGCCCAATGTACTGAATCTGGAGATAATATTATTTTATTTTCTGAGAAACTACCATAAAAAGCAAATCCTGGCACCTGTGAAAAGAGAATTAATATTTTTCAAAGCAAATCTTGGATTTTATTTTTCCCCAGATGTCAGACACATGATACAAAACTCAGGGGTTGAAATCTGCTACTTGAAAGAAGCAGTTGGCGGAGGAAAGAGCCAAAGACACAATTATATAACCAACAAAGTTTTGAATTATTCATAAGGAGAAGACGTTTTTAAATTATTTAAAGATAAATTAGCTACTAAATGGCTGAAATGAATTAAACTAAACTGATCAACAAAGACATGGACAGTAAAGACACCAAGGTATAAGCAGTGTATCTGTCCACTCACCTCTTTGTTAGAGGAGGAAGGGAAAAGGACAGGAAATTTGTTTAAAAATCTTATTTTAAGGCCAGGCATGGTGGTGCATGCCTTTAATCCCAGTACTTGGGAGGCAGAGGCAGGCACATCTCTTTGAATTCAAGGCCAGCCTGGCCTACAAAATGAGTTCCAGACCAGCTGGTGCTAAAAGGAGACGCTGACTCAAAAAGACCAAAAATAAATAAATAAATAAATAAATAAATAAATAAATAAATAAATAAATAAAATTCTTATTTTAAATGAAAATGTATTTGCATTTGACTTCTCTTTGCCATAGTATTACTTCTGCACAGTAGCATGTTGAATGTGGGCTCCCTAAATATTGCAAAATGAGAATTCGCATTTCTAAAACAAATGTTAAATTATATAATGTTTAATGTTGGCACATGCCTTTAATCCCAGAACTTGAGAGAAGTAAGCAGATCTCCATGAGATCAAGGCTAGCATGGTCTACATAGCGAGTTCTAGGCCAGCTGTAGCTGTATCTAGAGGGAGATCCTGTCTCAAAAAGATACACACACACACACACACACACACTCACACACACACACACACACACACACATCCCATTAACAGTTTTTGATTCATTTTGGGGGGTTTTATAAATTTCATGCACTTTATTTTTATCATATTTATATCCCTCCCTTATTTGCACCACCCCTGTACTAACTCACACTGAATTTCATCTACTTATATATTAAGTCCAAAGAGTAAGATTTGTGTCCCCAATGCAGTTTGATGTGAGTTTTTCACTGGAGCTTGGTCAATCTACCAAGAGTCTTACTCTTAAGTCAGAATGACTCTCCCCATTCATGATTTGAATGCCATAATATCCCAAATTCTTTGGAGGGCTTGATAAAGCACTATGTATTTATTTATGATAATTACAAGAAAGATAAAAGCACTATTTGTGATTCCCAGACACCTTAGTTTTGGAACAACATTTTGATAGAATTTCTAATTATTATTAAGATTTTTTTTTGTCGTTTTTGAGATAGGTTCTCCCTGTAGTCCCAGCTGTCCTGGAACTTGCTCTGTAGACCAGGCTGGCCTTGACCTCACAAAGATCTGCCGGCCTCTGCCTCCCGAGTGCTAGTATTAAAGGCGCGCACCACCACGCTCGGCTATTATTAAGATTTTTAGTGCATTTTTACAAACATACCTTTGGGTTTTTTTTTTTTTAATATAGAGGAAACACACATCCATTTGAAAATATAATTTGTTTTATTTATTAGTATAAATGTGCCATAGGAGGGCCTTCAGAATGTCACGAGCTATGCAACTATACATGCATATATGCAAAAATACATATAGACCATCCCTTTCCTCTAATGTGTACATCTAAAATATATAAACGTATTAGTAATTATTTAAATATATCAGTGGAAATATTTATGTTATTCTTATCTTTGAATGTCTATGTTATTTGGAAATACTCTGAAATGCTTTACTTTCAACTAAATCTACACTGAGACTAGAGGTTGAGTAATCTTAGTCTGTAAAGAGCAAGACCTATACAGAAAATAAATATTGATGAGGATGATGTTAGAATCGATTTCTGGAGAAGGTAGTCTAGACTGATGACTGGGACCTTGGCAACAACATGAAGAGAAATGGACTGTCAGGGAGATTGAAGTGTCACCAATTTTGTTGTCAAATAAAGCCAGAAGGAAAGAGAGCTTTTGGAATTCTGCCTATATCTGTGTCTATTTGAAGCTGATAATTAGAAGGTGGTAAGAAATGTGTGATTAATCAATATGAAATAATGAAAGATCACTATTCCTTGGAATATAAAATTAAGCTAGAGGTTAAAAGGTGAACACATAGTTGGTTTCCACACCAATTTTATACAATAATTATTATTTATATCAAAAGATTTTGCCAGAAAATTAGTCAACCTTCCAGATAGGCAGAATTTTTTTTTTATTTTTTAATATTTTATTATTTATATTTTATGTGTATGAGTATATTGCCCACATGGCTTTAAGTGCACCAGGGTTGTGCAATGCCTGTGGAGGTCAGAAGAGGTCATCACATGCCCCTGGAACTGGAATTATAGACAATTGTTACCTACCGTGCTGGTGCTGGGAATTAAATCAGAGTCCTCCGGAAGAGCAGCCAGCGGTCTTAACTGCTGAGAAATCTTTCCACCCTGGTAAATAATTTTTAATATGATCCTGTTTATTTATTTTTTTATTGATGCTTTGTGTATTTCATATATCATTTTCCAATGCAGTTCAGGCATATATCCCTTTCCCTTCCCCCCACCCCACCCATACCCATCCCAGATCATGCATTCTGCCATAACTTTTCTGCATCTTTCTCTGTTTTTTTTTTGTTTTTTGTTTTGTTTTCATTTTTTTAACAATAAGTGATAATTTGTGAGTACAAGCATCCTTCATGTAAAACCAATTTGCAAGCAGTTGGCCCAAACCCAAGAGCTCATGGGTCCCACCATCCAGCAGGGGGGGCTTGTATGTTCAATCAAGTTGATCAAATGAGTGTCCAGTCTATGTTGTTGTAGTTTTGCCATTCACCCCAATCGCTGCCCTTACATTCTACCATGCCCCCTCTTCCGCAGATTGTTCCCTAGGCTTAGAAAAGGGGCACAGGTGGATGAGAAGCAAAACAATCTACTTTCTCTGGAGCTGTTGTCTTGGTCTCTAGTCAATTCTGGCTGTTTTCTTTCATGGGCTACCAGCTTGTCCAGGCATAACCTTTTGATCCTACTAATGAAGCACATGCAATTAGATATATAGGTATTTAAACAGTATAATATATAGCCTTTCGATCCTACTAATGAAGCACACGCAATTAGATATATAGGTATTTAAACAGTACTAATTGTTATGGTAGGTTACTTTGGTATAGACACAGATGTTTGGATGGTATGTTAATCCATGAATTACATTTTCTTCTGTTAAGTATGACAGGGTCTTCGTGTGGTTTATAACATCTCCTAACCATTAGAGGATGTAAGCTTGTGGCATCAGCCGTGGGTTATTCCTCCAAGGAGAGAGCTAATAGCCAATTAGATTTGGGATATACAGACATATGGCTGCCACTGCTGCACAGTATTTCCAGGCAGATGAGGTGTAGCTGGTGCTGACGGAGGAGTCTTGCTTGACTCAAGGAGACCTATATTTGCTTTATTGGTTTAGTGGCCTTTGGTAACACTCTCTGGCATTCCAGAGACCATCTGTATACTTGCAAGTGCGGTCTCCATACATCTTTCCCATGTTTATATCAGGTCTTCAACAGCAGGGCCTTATCGCCTCTCTTCCTGCAGATATCCCAGTTTGGAGGCAAGGAGCCTTTACCTTTTGTGGGGGCTTGGATCCCCTGGCCAACATCTCCTTGGTAGAATAATCCATTGTTGATGTCAGAGCTCCTGTATTAATATATTTTGCTTAAGTGCATAGCTTAAGGAGACTTTAGCATTATATTTGGTTCTGAATAGAGAATAATCCTTTTCACAGTTTCTATGTCCATTAGTCAATTAAAGAAGGCAGTTTTACTGATTTTACAAGAGAATACCTCTATAACAGCTGGCTCCAATCTACAGCTGGAGAACGACCTCATCATCATCATATTTCTCCTTATTCTATGGGGGGGAGTTAAGAAAGTCTCTTGTATTAAAACCTTTGCGGCACCTAGAAGGTAAGCTTCATTAGGAATCATTAAAAATAGTTGTTACTAGTAGGATCCACAGAGGGGCCTGATGTCTGCAGCAATCTGAGGCATTTCTTCCCTTCAATGCCCAGAGGAGTCAATCCTTCTGCTGGCACTTTCTGGTACATCCTACTCACTGCAAAGCTGCATTTTCTTTCTCAGCCATTAAGTTGGTGATACTCTGGCCTGTTGGAACATACAAATCCTTTCCCATAGTTAGTTTTAAGATTTGGGTTGCAAGGTTTTTTGACAAAAAGTTTTCATATCTATCTATATCCCCCTTTTTTATTTAAGGTTTTTATTTTTGACCCATGAGTCTCAAAAAAGCAGTTGTTTTATACATACCTATAGGGTGGAATCAAGGCACAGATTTCATCAAGTTCACCCATGCTGTTTTGGGTTACTGTATGTGATTAACTTGGGAAACAAAGTTTATTTTTGAGTTAAATCATCCTATAGGTGAAAGAGATTGCTACCAGGTGATACTATATGACAGCAAAATTATAGAGAACATTTGTTTATACCAATCCCAAAGTAATTGTTATACAGATTTTAGTTAAAGCTAATGTGGACAAGAGCAATTTATATCACCAATTAACTCAGATGCATTACCGTTTTTATCAGCCTTCAAACCAATGTTGTCCAATATGCACATATTTACTTTTACTAAGTCCTAAAACACCATGTATCCTGTAGACAGAGTCTGGGCAAAACTGGATACTTGTTGAACTCACGTCAATTAAACATGCACCAATCGAATATACACCCGTGTCCCTCTCCCACCCCTCCCACCCCTCCCGAGTCACCATTTCAGTCAGCCTTCTGATGCAATCTTTCTGTTGTTGTTCTTTTAATATGCATCCCTCTCCACAAGAAATATTTATAACTGGGTTATTGGTACTAGCATCCACATATGAGAGATACCATTTGTCGTTTGTTTTTCTGGGACTGTGTTACTTCACTTAACATGATGTCTTCTAGCTCCATCCATTTACCTGCAAAGTTCATGATGTTGTCTTTCTTTACTGCTGCATAGAATTCCATTGTGTACATGTACCACATTTTCTCTATCCACTCGTCAGTTGAGGAGCATTTGGGTTGGTTCCAGTTTTTTGCTATTGTGAACAGAGTGGCAATAAATATAGCTGTGCATGTATCTCTGCAGTAAGATGAGTCTTGTGGGTATATACCCAGGAGTGTTATGACTGGGTCAAATGGCAGGCTCATTTTGAGTCTTCTAAGAGTTCTCCACATTGTTTTCCATAGTCGCTGCACATGTTTACATTCCCACCATCAATGGATGAGTGTTCCCCTTTCCCCACACCCTCTCCTGTTTATTTTTAAGTTAAATCCCAAACAAGTGAAGAAATGAAGCCCTTTGAACTTCCTATTGAAAACAATATGTTTAAGAAAAATGATACATTGTAAATTGGGGTTTCCTGTATACTCCTGGAAAACTGAACAAGGCCTCAGGCTAGTCTACAACAATGTTTTGCATCTGTTAAAGAAATATGAGGTAAGAGAAGAAAGGGAGAAACTGATCTCTACAGAATAAGCAGATTTATTAGAGAATAAGCTTGAGGGCAAACCCCAAGGGCATGGGAACTAGAAGTGGTGTACCCTCATGGCCTAGGATCCAGAGGGTCTGCATCCTCCCTTACAGACTCATTGTTTTTATAGATTTCTCCTTTTGGGGAATGGGAGGGAGTTTGAAGTAGAAGTTGAGTCATCTCAGGCAGGTGCAGAGTGAGTTTTCCCATTACAGGAGGGTCATTCATGAAAGACTCAGGTACAGGGAGTGCTCTGTGATTGGTACTGAGTCTTATCAGGGGAGTCAGCTGATGGGTAAGGGGTAGGTTGTCAGGGTCTAGTGGATTATAAGACACAACCTCCAGGAAAACTGCCACGGAGTGGCAGTCAATCATGCAAGGAGCATTCAGAAGCTAGTATTACTCTTTTATTCTGACTCTTAGAAGGATATAAGTGGATGTTGAGGCATTGTCATAAAATCTGACTGTTTCTGGTGGTGTAGGTGAGTGAAGAGGGTCGTACATAACCCTTAAGTGTACTAGTACTAGAAATAAGTATGTAAGCAGAAACAACTTGATGGGATGATTCCCCTACATGGCTTGTTTTCCAAAGTATGAGAACAAAACTCTTAAGCTTCTCCAGGTCTTGTAATTCATCAAGGCTTGTGAATGGAAATGTAGTACCCAAGTCACATTCTGCTACAAAAGGTAAATACAGATGAGAAAAGAGAGAGAGAGAGAGAGAGAGAGAGAGAGAGAATGGTTTTTATGTGGTCCTGAGCTGTAAATTGAGAATTTGCTCTGATTCCTTAATCAATAAATTCTGTAATAGACTTAACATTCTGTAAGGGTGAGTATCACAGCAATTACAGTCAATGAGATAAGCTCACGGAGGGGTCAAGAGAGCAGGTGAAAAAAATCACTTAGAGGAGGAAGGAGGGTATTTGTTCCTTAAATCTTATTATTCTCTCCTGGGTCACACCTAACCTGTTGATGATAAAACAGTAATCCTCTCCTAGAAAGTATGGAGAGGAGAGGAAGAAGGAAGGCCAGGGTTTGGGTGCCCCACCAATTAGTCGAAAGTATATGTATGCATCATCTCCAGAGGCAACGAAAACTCCAGGTTCCAGGGAACTCCAGAAGTCTATGCCAAAGAGTAGTTGGAGCTCCTGTTGGTATCTCAAGGAAGTGATTAAGGAGGCCAGAGTTAGAAGCTGAAGGATGACTGAGGAATCAGATAGAAGGGAAGGTTTAAGGGCCGCTAATATGAGAGGAGATGTGTGCCAGGAATTTTACAGGAAGAGGGTTTGGAGGACACAGTAGTTGTTATTAAGAACAGGAGTAGGTGTTATGCCAAGTAGTGGAAGTGGCACAAGGCCGAAGTCTTGCTATTTGGAGTTGGGGGACTAAGGTTAGGGAGTAGGGTGTGTCTCACTGTTTAAGCTGAGGGTCCTGATTGAGGTTAAGCCAGGGATCAGCTCCTCCCTGGTTTTTGAAGCTGGGCGTGGTGGTATATGCCTTTAATCCTAGCACTCAGGAGGCAGAGGCAGGAGGATCTCTGTGAGTTCCAGGCCAGTTGGGACTACAAGGAGACCCTGTCTCAAAAAAAAGTTTTAAAAGGTGAACTTATGCTCAAAACAGTCAACTTCCACATGGAGAATTTTGAGAAAGACTGAGAAAGAGATGAAAAGGATGTTTGGCAGAATGCATGAGCTCTGGTGGGGTGGGGGATAAGGTGGGGGACATGGGTCTATATTAAAAAAAAAGGTTTTTGAAGATGGATAAGGGGATTTAAACAGTGATCATGGAAGCTAAGTTGTTCATAAGGAGCAGAGGGTAGGAGTTTCTGAAGTCTTCTTGGAGAGGGATGCAGATGAAGTAAGGAGAGACTGCAGGAGATCATTATCCTCAAAGTGTAGGGAAGGTGTCTGAGAGGACAAAGAGAAGGCTGAGGAAGAAGAAGGACATCTGGGTGGAGATGAAATTTAGAAAGGTTCCTTGGTGTGAAAGTTCCTTCACTAATGAAAATAGACTTTTCATTTTCAGTGGCTTTTTGACAGGGTAGCAAGCAATGCCCTATTTTCTATTTGTTTTTACAATATTGATCATTGTGTTTGGAGAGATGGCCTAGTGGTTAAGAGCACTGACCGCTCTTACAGACCTGGGTTCAATCCCCAGCACCTACATGGGGGCTGAGAACCGTCTGTAACTCCAATTCCAGGAGAACTTCAGTTCCAGGAGAATCCAACACTCTCTTCTGACCTCTGCAGCATTGCACGACATGGGTGTGTAAATCTGCATGCAGACAGAACATTCATACACATACAGAAATAAATGAAATAAAAAAAAACAATATTGATCATTATAGATAATTCCATAAAACTAAATGATACGATTGACATCTGAATTAAGAATTTTGAATAAAAAGGTTAATTTACTAACTGTAAATAAGACTGAAGTCACAGATGACACTTGGAAATGCCTTTACAAAACAATGTATCTGTCTTTTTTTTTTCATGAAAACTGTTCAATAAATCTAATTTAGGATCCCAGACAAGTTTAATTAGGATGCCAGGTGGCAGGTATAGTTGGACTAGCCCCAATGTTAACCACAAAGGAAACAGAATGGCAGCACACCATCCCAGTAATTCTGAGTTCCAGTGATTCAAGCTCAGGGCATAAGGATCCAGACCTTAACATTACAATAGGTGTAAGAGGAAAGTCTCTTGTGAAAATGAAAAGGACAGAACTGAAGGGGGAAGGCTTCTCTCCTCAGGGTAGTCCCATTAATCACAAAAATAGCAGACATGGTGGAAGGATGAGGGTAGAACCATGCTTTTGCCCAGTGCCCATCTCTACTGCAATGGAAAACAGGACATGGGTGAGGTTTGTGATCATGGTTTACTTTTGTCTCCACTCGCCTTAGTTTGCAATCAGAAACTAGCATTTGGCACTTAATTTGAAGGTGTTTCTCCTTTTTCTTTTCTTTTCTTTTTTTTTTTTTTTTTCTTCAGTTGTTAGGGACCTTGAAGGCAAAGTTTAGGACCTGTTTATGTGGGGCAGGCATTGACCCTCTGGGGTATTGGGATCCAGCCTAGTAAATTTAGTAACAGTCTCTCAGGCAGGGTATACCCCCACATAGCTGCAAAGGGGGTAGGGGACCAGCCTAGATTAATAATGTTTAAATGAGGTATGCAGTAAGTAAATAGTGGAATGTTTCAATTCCACTGAATTTACAGAGAAAAGCAAAGAGCTTATGAACTGTTAATAAAAGTCCGAACATCACAAAAACAAAGGATAACACAACATAATTGACATACTTAGGGGAAAGAAAATATAAGATTTAAAACATTTCAAAGGTCAAATGCAGCTGTGCCTTTAGTCATACCCAATTTTTTCACCACCCACAGTTGGTGCTTGCACAGTTGCTACTGCAATAATTTGGCTTTGTAATTTTCAAATATTCAAATATCCAGAGGCAGCTTCTCAGTGAGCTCAAACAACACAGGACAATTTACTAATAGGAGTCCATCCAACAAAGGGAGTGAGGGTTAAGAGAGGAGAGGGAAAGCTTGGACATAGGGAATCTAGGACCATCGGTCATTTTTATATGAAAATTTCAAAATCTTTTAGAACATCTAGATTAAATATGCCAAATTCAGGCTACCTGTTATCATTATCTAATTTTTTATAATGCCCAAACTAAGTTCAACAGGCAATAAAGTGACAAAGTTTCTTTTGTTTTAAATCCTGTTGATATTCCAAGGCTGAGAGGTTATTTAAGATACAAGCCAAAGATGTATCACCAGGGACCTTGGAAATTTTTGAACCCAAGATGCAGGAGAGGAGCACAATGCTGAGAACTGGTGATCCAATCAGTGCATCCTCTGAGACAAAAGCCCAGCCTGATGAGGCCTATATGTTGAGTCTCAGGTCATCCACTATGGTATCCCCCAAAGCAGGACTCAAAGGGATCTCTGGGTTCCAAGGTATGAAGAAATGCCCATCCTTGCAGTACCACATATGTGGCAAGGGTGTTTATCCTGCAGTTACATCAAGAATGGAAAGTGTTCTGTGTAATTGACTGGCACAGTGGTGATAGCTTTTGCTCTGGAAGTCAGAAAGATAAAAAGGAAGACAGGAAGGCAAAAAGTAAGAGAAGCAAGATCAATGATAGGAGAAATAGGGAGAAGGGTTCTAGCAGCTAGTTTCCTGGACCAGTCAAAAAGAACCTTGATATAAGGCCCTGTCTCAAATATGAATCAAAGAGACAGTGAGTGCCAAAGCTCTAGGTCATTTCAAGCCACAATTCAGCCAAGAAGGAATGAGGGATAGTCCAAGTATGGAATGCCAGATGTGTAAATGATGGGAAACGAAGAGAGAGAGGGAGAAACCAATGTCTGTAGACCAAACATAATTCTTTGAAAATAAATCTGAGAGGGTAAGATGGTACCCCTATATCCTAGGGAACTGAGGAGGCGGGCACCCCATTGTCTTAGGATCCAGAGGAGATGGAACCCTCTCTTAGAGATGCAGGATTGTTATATTTTTCTTCCTTCAAGGAGGGTGAAGAACCTTGTGGTAGAAGCTAGATCATCTCAGTTAGGTACAGAATGAGTTTTTCCATTACAAGCAGGGTACGTCATGCAGGATTCTGGTCCAGAGAGTTGTCTGTAATTAGAATTGAGTTCACAGGGGGATGGTTTGTTGGGGAGAATTGCCAGGGAATTGCCATTAATCATGCAATCATGAAAGGAGGATTTTTTACTTCATTACCTATTTTTTGCATAAAACTTGGGGTAATTTTCTCAGAACAATCAGAAGAGATGGCCAGGTTGAAGGGTGTTGTAGTTTGTCTTCCATTGCTGTGACAAAACATTCCGACTGACACCAACTTGGGGAGGAAAGGGTTTATTCAGCTTACATCTCCTGGTTCACAGTTCATCACTCAGGGAGCACAAGGCAGGAACTCAGGGCAGGAACCTGGAGGCAGGAGCTGAAGCACAGGCCATGGAGGAATGCTGTCCACTGGCTTGCTCCCTTGCCTCATGCCCAGCCTGACTTCTTATATGGTACACAACAACCTGACCAGGGTGGCACTTCTCATTGTGGGCTGGGCCCTTCCACATTGCCTGACAATCAAGACAATACTCCACGGACGTGGCCACAGGCCAATCCAATGGAGCAAATTCCCCAATTGAGGCTCCCTCAACCCAGGTGTGTCAAGTTGACACTAAAGCTGTCCAGCACAATTGACCCCTTGTCAACTTGACACACAAAACACATCACTATTGAACCACCACATTTCCAGTTCTTATGCCCAAAGTATGATGTTAACATTAATCACAACCTAAGACAGTACAAACTTAAAAGCCTCACAGTCCTTAAAATGTCCAAACACTCAAAAGTTCACAGTCGGTTAAAAGTCTCTTAACTGTGGGCTGCTGTAAAATCCAAAACAAGTACTGTCTCATTTCAAAGGGAAGAATCAGGCAAACTCAAACAAAACCTAAGTCCAGCAAAGTAGCTCAAGGCTGGACACCTAGGATTCACTCACGATCTTCTGGGCTCCAAAGGGTTTTGGCAGCTCCCCCTCTCTGATTCTGCCGTCTGTGGCATGCACAACTCATCTCGCAGGCCCAGGTCAACTCCATTCCACACCTGCCGCTGCTCTTGGTGGTCGTCCCATGGTCCTGGCATCTCCAAAAATCTGGGGTCGCCCTGAAACTGAGGCAGCACCTTCACCAATGGTCTATTCTGACATCTCCGGTGCAAAGCCTCAGCTTCTCTCCATGACCCCTGCAATCCTGGGGTCTCCACTGCAACTGAGGTGCACTTCCACCAGTGGTCTTTCCTGACCTCTCACAGTGCCAAGCCTCGGCTGCTCTCTGTGACCCCCTCAAATTTCAACACCAGAACCATATAGGAGACTCTTACATGTTACCAAGTCCTGCTTCTGGCTCAAGATGGAGGCTCAGGCCCCTTCTGGATCACAGCTTCTATGTGTTGACCCTGAAGAAATTCTTCCCAGAAGATTTCACAACAGTGATGCTGGTCTCTTGTTACTTACAGCTGATTTTTCAGCCCCAGCCAACCAGCATCAATTGTCCCAGTACAACAAAGATTTCACTTCAGGTTCTGGTCTCTTGTTACTTACAGTTGATTCTTCAGCCCCAGCTGACCAGAACCCACAGATTACACAGTCCTGATGATCTCTGCTCCCCTTTGAAACTAGAAACTTCACAAGCCAGGCCTTCATCTTCTACAACTCCTTCAGCAAAACTGCTTCAAGCTCCACAGCAACGATCTTTAGGCATTCAATGATCTTCCCAGCCCAAAGTTCCAAACACCTCCACAATCCTTCCCCAAAACACCAAGGTCAGGTCTGTCACAGCAATACCCCACTCTTCTGGTACCAATTTCTGTTGTAGTTTGTCTTCCATTGCTGTGACAAAACATTTCGACCGACACCAACTTGGGGAGGAAAGGGTTTATTCAGCTTACATCTCCTGGTTCACAGTTCATCACTCAGGGAGCCCAAGGTAGGAACTCAGGGCAGGAACCTGGAGGCAGGAGCTGAAGCACAGGCCATGGAGGAATGCTGTCCACTGGCTTGCTCCCCTCGCTCATGCCCAGCCTGCCTTCTTATATGGTACACAACAACCTGACCAGGGTGGCACTTCTCATTGTGGGCTGGGCCCTCCCACATTGCCTGACAATCAAGACAATACTCCACAGATGTGGCCACAGGCCAATCCAATGGAGCAAATTCCCCAATTGAGGCTCCCTCAACCCAGGTGTGTCAAGTTGACACTAAAGCTATCCAGCACAAATGGAGTAAGTGTAAATGCACTAAACTTCCCTGATGAAAGGAATTATTTGTAGTAGAACCCTGTCATAGATTGATTTCTTCTTCCTGTCCATTGAGGTAGAACACAAGTCTTTTGACATTTATTTGGGTCAAAGTAGCTCGCAAAATCTCTAGAAGGATACTATGCTTCAATATTTTCATTTCCTCTTAAGATTACATGAATTAAGATAGATAGCTAGAGACCTTGGTTCAACCATAGATTCATTTATATGATAGATATTATTAGGAGGGTCAGAATATATACACCATCCAAATTTCTTAACCTGCAAGTTCATGATTCTTAGGTACCTCTGGTTCAGTTAATGAAGTTCTCATTCATCAGAATATGTATTGTCCTTTTAAATTATAGTTGTTTGTGAAGAGTCATTAAAACAATCACCATGAGTCCTAGTTACTTTCTACTGCTGTAGAAAAAAATCAAACTGACCAAAACTAACTTGCGGAAGAAAGAGTTGATTTTATCTTTGACCTCCCAGGTCATACTTCTTCACTGAGGTAATTCAGGGCAGGAACTCAGGGAAGGAAACTTGAGACAGGAACTAAATAAAGCATAGGTCATAGTGGAATGCTGGTTACTGTTACCCTTTTTCTCTGTTTTCTTTTTTTTTTTTTTTTTGAGACAGGGTCTCCCTTTCCCCCAGCTGTCCAGGAACTTATTATGTAGATTAGGCTGCCCTTGACTCAGAGATCCACCTGGATCTGCCGCCTGAGTGCTGGGATTAAAGGATGTGTGTGTGTGTGTGTGTGTGTGTGTGTGTGTAAGGAATAAAGAGTGAAGGAAGTGAAGGGGTGTACAGTGAAAGTGGAAAGTGAAAGGAGAGAGAGGGAGAGAGAGAGAGAGAGAGAGAGAAAGGGAGAGAGAGGCTTGCATCCACTGTGGACATTTTAATATATAAGTTAAAGTAGATCCATTTGGGGGAAAATGCACTATATATTTTCCAAACAATCTGAGAGTACACGGGTAATCACAAATGGCTCCAATTAACTTGATTTCAATTCATCCTGTCTTTAACCTTGTTTTAACTAACCAAAAATCTGCATTTCATTACAACACTTATGATTTGTAAATTCTCCCCATGGAAAACACATGTTGAGATATGATTGTCCTTGGACTACTGTCCTTCAGCTAGAGAGATGTACTGGGAATTGAACCCCAGATCTCTACAAGAGCAGCATCAACATGGTAGCTAACAAGCATCTGTAACTCCAGTTTCAGGGGAATCTGATGCTTTCTTCTGAAAATGGAGACATTGTGTGACACAGGCACACTTACACACATGCAGGCAATACACTCATACACATAAATAAAAGTAATCAAACATTTTTTTAATTTGCTTGTCCTTATGATAATTTTAAAAGTCAAATAATCCATTGCTCAAGATCTGATCTCTGAAGTATGTCCTCTCTTTAGCAATAGGGTCTTCCCTTCAGGTTCTAGGAGGCAATCAAGGGCTGTGGCAATAGCCTGTATAATTTGGGGAGTCTTTTGGACTACCCTGGCCAACAACTCAAAGGAAGGTTTCTCCTATCTGCTACTGTTTCATGTTATGCAGCCTTCATTGCATATGGACTCATGTAGAGGTATTGTATGTGTAATTTGTCAGTAGATTGTTAGAATAATATGATTCTCTCATATTTTTCCCCAGCAAAGCATTATTTATCTCTCCTCTCTCCCTTTACCTGTCTAGCCCTCCCTACATGTCTTCTCCATGCCTTCTCCATTTAAAGTATCCCCATTTCTCCCTTGATACTGCCAGTCTCCTATGGCCCCAATTCTCTTGGGCTCCTTTTTCCTTCCTTTATCCCCACCTTTTCTTCTATAATCCTTCCTCTCCCCTCCCATTCAGATACCCTGATTTTATTCATTCCTCCCTTAGTAACACCTGTCACCTACTAGCCATCTGTCTCAGGTTCCTTCTTTCCTTTACCTTCTTGGTTCCTTTTCATTTACTGTTTCCTGCAGTTACATCATGATTTATACATACATATAAGTATTTGGTGCTAGGATACACAAATGAGGGACAGCATGCATCATTTGTTTTTCTGGGACTGTGTTACTTCACTTAGCATAACAGCTTCTATTTCCATCCATTTATCTGCAAATTTCATGATGCCATCTTTCTTTACCACTGCATAGAACTCCATTGTGTAAATGTACCTCATTTTCATTATCCACTCATCAGTTGAGGGACAATTTTGGTGGGGACATATTATCTTGGTTTTTCATAATATTTGTTTTTGCATTGTGGCCTACACATATGGATTTCTTTTATTGGTTGTATATCTGGTATGGAATTCTAGTTGGACTTTGTTAGTTGAATTTTAGTTCTGTTTATACTGTTGATGTGGCTTGATTTCTTCCTGATATGGTATACATTGTTAGTTGGTCTGTGCTTCACATTCTCACATCTAACTTTTTATTGGGGGGTAGATTTGTTCCAGACTTGGTAGTCAAGTGCTCTTTGGAAAGGCACAGGGGCCTACATTGAATTTGAGACTATGGGGATCTGCTTGCAGGGTTCTGGAAGGCTACTCTGGAGATGTCAGGTGAGAGAACCATGAGGGGCCTAGGCCCAAATCAGGGGTGAGGATAGCATATGCAGGGTCTAACTAACTAGGTAGATAGATATGAATCTTGGAGCAAGAGAATGGAGTTAGTCCTGGAGCATGGGGATCAAGGCCCAGTGGTTATGGTCTGACATATGAAAGCAGGTCCTGATGGCTCTGGTGGGACAAGCAGCTGTATAATATATTCATTAGGGCATCTGATAATTACAGCAAGAGAATGACTTTTTTGTCTTTTTTATTTATTTTTTTTTACTGTTAGTAAACTTTTTCCATGCATCATACACCATTTCTCAATCGAATTTAGAGTCACTTCCCTTTTGATAAGTTATACTCATCTTGAGTTGCTTAAGGTACAGAAGAATAATTTTATAAGGCAGAGGTACAACTCCAATAATATTTCAGGTTTCCTTTTAACGAGTACTGTGCTGGATAGTTTTAATGTCAACTGGACACACCTAGGTCGAGGGAGCCTCAATTGGGGGAATTGGCTCCATTGGATTGGCCTGTGGCCACGTCTGTGGAGTATTGTCTTGATGGTTGAGCAGTGTGGGAGGGCCTAGCCCACAATGATTAGTGCCACGCTGGGAAAGTTGTTGTGTACTGTATAAGAAAGCAGGCTGGGCATGGGCCAGGAGATCAAGCCAGTGAACAGCATTCCTCCATAGCTTGTGCTTCAGCTCCTGCCTCCAGGTTCCTGCCCTGAGTTCCTACCTTGGGCTCCCTAAGTGATGAACTGTGACCCAGGAGATGTAAGCTGAATAAACCCTTTCCTCCCCAAATGGGTGTTGGTCGGATTGTTTTGTCACAGCAATGGAAGACAAACTACAACAGAAATTGGTACCAGAAGAGTGGGGTATTGCTGTGACAGACCTGACCTTGGTGTTTTGGGGAAGGATTGTGAAGGTGTTTGGAACTTTGGGCTGGGAAGATCATTGAATGCCTAAAGATCGTTGCTGTGGAGCTTGGAGCAGTTTTGCTGAAGGAGTTGTAGAAGATGGAGGCCTGGCTTGTGAAGTTTCTAGTTTCAAAGGAGAGCAGAGATCATCAGGACTGTGTAATCTGTGGGTTCTGGTCAGCTGGGGCTGTGGAGAATCAGCTGTAAGTAACAAGAGACCAGAACCTGAAGTGAAACTTTTGTGGTACTGGGGCAATTGATGCTGGTTAGCTGGGGCTGAAAAATCAGCTGTAAGTAACAAGAGACCAGCATCACTGAGGTGAAATCTTCTGGGGAGAATATCTTCAAGGTCAGCACACAGAAGCTGTGACCCAGAAAGGGCCTGAGCCTCCATCTCGAGCCAGAAGCCGGACTTGGTAACGTGTAAGAGTCTCCTATATGGTTCCGGTGTTGAAATTTGAGGGGGTCACAGAGAGCAGCCGAGGCTTGGCACTGTGAGAGGTCAGGAAAGACCATTGGTGGAAGTGCACCTCGGTTGCTGTGAAGACCCCAGGATTGCAGGGGTCATGGAGAGAAGCTGAGGCTTTGCACCAGGAGAGGTCAGAAGAGACCATTGGTGAAGGTGCTGCCTCAGTTTCAGTAGCGACCCCAGCTTTTTGGAGATGCCGGTACCCTGGGACGACCACCAAGAGCAGCGGTAGGTGTAGAATGGAGTCGGCCTGGGCCTGCGAGATGAGTGTGCCACGGACGGCAGAGTCGGAGAGGGGGAGCTGCCGAGACCCTTTGGAGCCCAGAAGATCGTGAGTGAATCCCAGGTGTCCAGCCTTGAGCTACTTTGCTGGACTTAGGTTTTGTTTGAGTGTGCCTGATTCTTCCCTTTGAAATAAGACAGTACTTGTTTTGGATTTTACAGCAGCCCACAGTTAAGAGACTTTTAATAGACTGTGAACTTTTAAGTGTTTGGACATTTTAAGGACTGTGGGGCTTTTAAGGTTGTACTGTCTTAGGTTGTGATTAATGTTAACATCATACTTTGGGGATAAGAACTGGAAAGGTGGTGGTTTAATAGTGATGTGTTTTGTGTGTCAAGTTGACAAGGGGTCAATTGTGCTGGATAGCTTTAGTGTCAACTTGACACACCTGGGTTGAGGGAGCCTCAATTGGGGAATTGGCTCCATTGGATTGGCCTGTGGCCACATCTGTGGAGTATTGTCTTGATGGTCGAGCAGTGTGGGAGGGCCCAGCCCACAATGAGTGGTGCCACCCTGGGCAGGTTGTTGTGTACCGTATAAGAAGGCAGGCTGGGCATGAGCCAGGGGAGCAAGCCAGTGAACAGCATTCCTCCATGGCCTGTGCTTCAGCTCCTGCCTCCAGGTTCCTGCCCTGAGTTCCTGCCTTGGGCTCCCTAAGTGATGAACTGTGACCCAGGAGATGTAAGCTGAATAAACCCTTTCCTCCCCAAGTTGGTGTCGGTCAGAGTGTTTTGTCACAGCAATGGAAGACAAACTAGGACAGAAATTGGTACCAGAAGAGTGGGGTATTGCTGTGACAGACCTGACCTTGGTGTTTTGGGGAAGGATTGTGGAGGCGTTTGGAACTTTGGGCTGGGAAGATCATTGAATGCCTAAAGATTGTTGCTGTGGAGCTTGGAGCAGTTTTGCTGAAGGAGTTGTAGAAGATGAAGGCCTGGCTTGTGAAGTTTCTAGTTTCAAAGGGGAGCAGAGATCATCAGGACTGTGTAATCTGTGGGTTCTGGTCAGCTGGGGCTGAAGAATCAACTGTAAGTAACAAGAGACCAGAACCTGAAGTGAAATCTTTGTTGTACTGGGACAATTGATGCTGGTTGGCTGGGGCTGAAAAATCAGCTGTAAGTAATAAGAGACCAGCATCACTGTGGTAAAATCTTCTGGGGAGAATTTCTTCAGGGTCAGCACACAGAAGCTGTGATCCAGAAGGGGCCTGAGCCTCCATCTCGAGCCAGAAGCAGGACTTGGTAACATGTAAGAGTCTCCTATATGGTTCTGGTGTTGAAATTTGAGGGGGTCACAGAGAGCAGCCAAGGCTTGGCACTGTGAGAGAGTATTGTCTTGATGGTCGAGCAGTGTGGAAGGGCCCACCTCACAATGAGTAGTGCCACCCTGGGAAGGTTGTTGTGTACTGTATAAGAAGACAGGCTGGGCATGAGCCAGGTGAGCAAGCCAGTGAACAGCATTCCTCCATTGCCTGTGCTTCAGCTCCTGCCTCCTGGTTCCTGCCCTGAGTTCCTACCTTGGGCTCCCTAAGTGATGAACTGTGACTCAGGAGATGTAAGCTGAATAAACCCTTTCCTCCCCAAGTTGGTGTTGGTCAGAGTGTTTTGTCACAGCAATGGAAGACAAACTAGGACAAGTACACTAAATAAAATTAATGTATATCTACTTACCAGGTATAACTTATTTGTTAAGTGATCATTATTCTATTTGACTTGATAAAGGAACTAAAGTGTTAATGTGTGTACAAATGTGAGATTAATGTGAAAACAATTTTATTTTCTGAATTTTCTAATTCCTCCTATGTCATTTATTTTTAAGTCCTATAAATAACTAATGTAGAATTGTTTAATGATTTCCATATATATTTTCATTATTTACATAAAAATAGATGACAATATTTACATATATGAACATATTCATATATAAACTTTGTAGTCCTAGCATTCAACTCACATATTTTCATACACTGAATACTGGATTGATCTGTAGGTACATTTCTCAGATAAAAGTAAGAACATATTCCCTCTGTCCTCTGTTGTACTATGTTCCATGAGCCTTAGGTATAAATGTTCCACTGTATATGTGTCAATTAGGACTGGACATCTCTGTGATGTGCATTCCCTGTGTGTGATACCAGTTGTGAAACTTTGTAATAGCCTCCATCTGTTCCAGAAGAAGCCTCTTTGATGAGTGGTGTATGGTACATTTGTCTGTAAATATAAGGATCCCATATTTAGCATACAGTAAGAAATTTGTTTCTAGAAATATAACAGAGATACTTTTTTTCTCTAGGATCTAGAACCTCTCCATCCATGTGTATTTGGCTATGTTTATAGGGCCACCCATTCGTTCCCTCCCATTAAGAGGGCTTTAAGTTCAATTGGATAGCTCAGCTCTCACCAGCTAAGCTTCCTCTATTATACAATAGAGTATGAGGCACACAGAAGGCCACTAGTGAGGGTTTAAAAAATAAGAGACTGCAGAGTGTGTACCCCTGGATAGGACTCCCTTATTAAACCTCACCTACATACAGCTCAGGGATCATTGTGGAAGAGAGGGCAGAAAGATTGTTAGAGCCAAGGTTGGTGCATGAACATAAGGACAGGCTTTTAGGCCACTCAGAACTCGATAATATGAACTTGCAATAATGGTGACAGAGTGCACAAGACTCATGCCCACTTAATCAGAAAAATACCCTGCATAGAATGAGGGAAATGGGCAGCAAGCTCCAACCGTAGCTCAGGAACTATTGGCACTGATTACTGCTGGGTGAGGGAAAGTAGATCTTCTTTAAGGGAGAGTCTCTAGACAGGCTGGACAGGCTCCAATGGATGAACTCACACCCAGGAACATCTGGGGACACAAACTTGACTCCATATATATTGGCAGAATGCTTGGAATCTGGTGGGGGATTGGTGTGGATGGGGGAGGAATTCTAAATTTGATTAAGTTCTGTTATATGAAATATACAAAAATTCAACAAAAATATATATTTAAAAAAATCACATTAATGGGATGGGAGAGGTAGCAGTGGGTAGGAGCTATTGTTGCAGAGGATGATTGTACTGTTTCATGAATTCATATATTAGTTCCAGGGTATACAACTCTGTCTTCTGGTCTCTACAGGCAGTGCATGAACATAGTACATTTACATATATGAAGGCAAAACACTCATAAACATAAAAATTGAAAAAGTACATAAACATACATAACAAAACATTTGAAATAATAAATATTTAATAATTTTTTTTTCAATTTCTGTCTAGATTTAATCTGTGTTCTGAGATTTCACAAGACATGTCTGTTAATTTTTCATTATTTTGAAGAAAGTTCTACTTGTACTGTGCTATGACAGAAACATTCTGTTCCAATCCCTTTTTTCCCCAATTTAGACAATCTTGAATTATATGTGCTGTAAACTGGGATAATGTTTGGCTGTTTGAAAAGCCACTTTAGTTCATTCAAAATTTCAATTCATTTGTTTCAGAGAAGAAATGTGTCAATCAATGAGATAAAATTTTAAGTAGTTTGGAGTCATTACTTGAGAGATTTTGAATATTTAAAAATCTTGATTGAAATGAAATTTCATTGTCTAATCTAAAATATGTTGGAAGCATGTATATCATTTTAATTAAGAATTTTTTCTAATAAACTTTTAAAATAGTATAATTGTCCATTTTCTTTTTATAAGTTAAATTTTCTTACTGCATTAGCTTTTCTTTTATAACCATTATGACAGTTCTCCATGGCATTTACATTAGAGGCTAAATCAGTGATATGTAATAAAATTAAAGCCAGCCAAATTCTGTCTAAAATTTTCTATTCTAAACTAGAAATTGCCTGATAAGAATTAGCTATGAAGCTTCACAAAAAATCTCCTCCAAAACCAAAACAACCAAATTCCACAGGAAATATTAAATATGGTTAATTAATGAGAAATTCCAAACTGCTGCAATATTATTTAAAAAAGAAATGAGGGGCTGGAGAGATGGCTCAGGCGTTAAGAACACTGACTGCTCTTGCGGAGGACCTGGGTTCGATTTCCAGCACCCACATGGCAGCTAAGAACCATCTTAGGCTGGGCATGGTGGCTCTCACCTTTAATTCCAGCACTCCAGAGGCAGGCAGATCTCTGTGAGTTCAAGGCCAGCCTAGTCTACATAGTGACTCCAGGCCAGCTGGGACTAAAGGGAGATCCTCTCTGAAAAAATAAAAATAAAAAATAGAAAAGAAATGAAATTGTACTATTATATAACTTTCTATACTATCTTGATCAATGAAAATTTGCTAGAACCAAAGGGTCAATGAGGACAATGTCTTCAAGGATCTTATTCAGCATAGTCTAAAACACATAGAAAATTATTCTCTCTTGTGTGGTGATAACACATCCTTCAAACTGAAGATGTCATTCCAGGATATGACATGCCCTAAGAGGAAATTTGGCAGATATAATGATGCATCAGAAAAACTTTTTTTTCTTTTTTTTTACAAATTATACCTCCTCCCATAACTGCACTTGAGACATAGCAACCCTCATGCACACCAGATTTCATGGATGCATTCTGTCATAAATTTTAAGGCCTTTCCAATCAAGTTTATGTTCCCAGATGTCCCTCAGTGTGAGTTCATCCACTGAATCTTGATCAGCCTCTCTAGTGTTGATCCTTAAAGAAGACCAACTCTCCTTCTCCTAGCAATGATCACTGGACAACTTTTTAGGAAAAAAATTTATTTTAAATTTCACATGTTCCACAAATATTTTTGGAAATCTACTTAGTGTGGGAAAACTTAGTTAAGATGGGGTGGGTTCTAAGCCAATGGTACCTCCCTGGCCACACCCATGGGGTGGGGTGTAGTGACGAATTGAGTCATGATGGATATTTAAGCATACATGTTGGAATAAAATCTCTCTCTGCATTTGAACATCAACCTGCGTACACATGGTGTGCTTTCCCGCATGGGCTTTCCACATGGGTGGTCCTAGGATTAAGTGGGCCCTGCCACAAATCTCAGTGGCGACACCACAATTGGCGTCCAAGTGTGGTGCAGAAGGAAACCTTGACAACTTAGGTATGCATACCTCTAAATCTTGCCCTTTTCTCCTCTTTCTCCTCTCTTTCCTGATATCTGTCTGTTGTGGTGGAGCTGTCTTTCCTGCTGGTTTTGGTGGATGGGAGGGCATGTGGCTTTGTACATGTGGAGAGCCTGCCTCTGATTTGGTTCAGAGGGAGCACCCAATGCCTTCCAGGCATGTACCTCTTGGCATGGTCACTCCTGCAGGCTATAAAAGCCAGTGACCTCAAGGCTGAATTTAATATTAAGCCTTAGCAGTTATGTTTGGCCTTAAAAACAATTTTTCATAATTCTACAGCTCTGAAAAACTTTCTGGTTTTAAATTCCACCCCCCCAAAGAAAGACTCCTGCTGTGAGGAACCAGCTCCTCAGGCTCCTCAAGTTCCATTCCCATTTTAATTTGTTCATATGTAGATTTTCTCCTGGTAGCTCTCCTCAACCTGAGCACACTTCTTTGTGTTACAAATTAAGGCCTTTCACTGGAACTGCCCTCTTCCAAGAGCATCCTATTCCAAATTTCAAGCCTTGGCCATTTTTCTCTTAAATTTTGTATACAAAATCTGTTTTTGGACAAAAGTGTGTTGCTCTCTTGTCTTCTTATGGGTTTTTTCTAAATATAACTCTTCTTACCTAAAACCTGCCAGCTAGTTGTAGATCCAAGGCTGGGATTTAGCGAACAGTAATTCAAATCCATTTCAGCATGCTTAACTTAAAGTGTAATATTTTTACTTAACCCCCTAGATATGGTTCATTTAATTTTATCTTGCTCCTTTTAAATGTGTTTCACCTTAAAAATCTCTTCTCACAGAATTCTTGATCACACGTGGTCTGAGTTCTGGCCTGGTGCCATAAGCCTGCCTGCTGTGCATGCATACCAGCTTGCAGACTCAGCACATCATATCTAAATCATGCCCACTAAATTTAGAATTTAGGAAACATCCTTTTGATTTCAGCATTTTGGAAACAAGATAGATGGATTTTTAGCAAAATTTACAGGCCTTGAAGTTCTAACAAAACAAACTTGCTCCAATAAATTGTCTTTTTTAAGGACCATTGGTAAAAGTCTCGTTAACAACCTGAATTGCTATTTTGGTTCAATTTAAATGAGAAATAAATTTTTTGAATAAAACTGTATTATGTTTCTTTAAGCCTATCTTCAAGCTGTGTGTATGTGTGAGTGAATGCGAGTTCCCACTTTTAATTCATTATAATCCTACAGGTTTAAATCTAATTAGAAACCGACTATAATCAAAAATAGATTCAATTCATAAAAAATGTTTGTTTTATACCCCTTAGTGTTAACAATTTTAATTGGGTTTATAGTATTGTAAGGTTATGGCGCGCTCCCCCCGGAATGAAAAGCCACGAGGTCTGAGTTCTTCGGAGCAAAGTTTAATTCAGAGTAGCCGGGGCTGGGCTTAGGGGAGAGAAGGAGCCAAGCCAAGCCCAGAATGGCCTCTGGCTTGGGAATTTAAGGGAGAAGGTGGGAACGGGATTCAGTGGGAGTGGGGGTGGGTCGGAGTCTGGAATCTGGCTTCCGAAGGGTGAGGGGCGAGGTGGAAGATTCCTGAGTAATCAGGGGTGGCCTGCTTTAGCATAACCAAAGGCCATGCCTGTAGAGCAGGTTCTTGGACCTCTGGTCTTAGGTGTCTCTGCATTCCAATGGGCTTCTGGAGCTCACATCCTGACATTCCAGCCTTTTGTTCCTATAGGGAAAAGGGGCAGAGATCCTTCTTCTGTAGCTACTTCAAGCTGGACTGGGGAGAAGTTCTGGGGGAACAGCTGTCAGGCTGGAGGG